>VXBW01004693.1:0-15926 GCA_013400375.1 Thinocorus orbignyianus
CATGGAATATTAGTAGTGGGTAAATGCTTGTAATGCTTGTATGCTTGTACTCTTTAAAATGCTCTCTAAAGCACTTCACTCCATTTTCTTTCTGAGGTTTCAAATGATGCCAATAAAAGGGGCAACATTTTTTTCAGCCTGAGGTCTATTTCCTGAATTCAGATGAGCTGTGAATTATGGTAAAATTAAGAACAAAAGATAAGAACACAGCTACACATTAGAAGGGAATATGCTCAAAGGAACAGTGTTTTTCATATTACAATTTGTATTTCCTGTTCATCACTCAGTATTTTGAGGTCAGAGGAAGATACTCTTTCCTACAGGATACTAAAATTTTCCAGAGACTTACACACTAAACTGCATGTTTTCTTTTCAGAAAGTTTTATTGGATGCACAAAGCCAATTAAGACATTTCATCATAAATTTTTGTTATGGAATTTATGTTTTCAAAATGCAGGACAAACCTGTCATTTTTTGTTACCATTGTGACTTTCCCATACTTGCAAAACATGCTGGTCATGAAACAGGGGTATAAAATATCTTTCCTTCTGGTACCTTTTGTACCTTTAAAAGGCATGCTTTTCATCCCACACAATTTTCATCCCAAACTATTTAATAAATGACAGTTTGATATTGCCAGCTGTAAACCAAAGTTTATTTCATTGGATTTAAAGTTGCTTAACAATTTGTCAAAAATTAGAACTGAAATTGATAATGAGACTGCATTAATTACCACTCAGAAAACTTTCCTATTGCCATATTGTACCACATGCTCTTGCTGTTTTATCCGACTGTACTCTACAAGTCCTCTGTACTGCCAGAATTTGGTACTACTCCCAAAATAGACTGACCTAGTCTTTCTGCCACCTACTTCTTTTAAGCTGCATGCTACTTACTCATGTTAATTACAGCACCAGTGTTTGCACACCCACACAACCACAGATTAGAGAATTGATCCAGATGAAAAGTCACCTTTGATTTTTGCTGAGTAAGATAAGTAGAATTGGCAGAGGATGGGATTTCCTTAAGTAGCACCCCTATCTTGTGTCAGACTAAAATATTCGTGAATTTATAGTACCTGTTTTCTATTCTGAGAAACTTTTCTGGAGTTGGTACTAGTTAAACTACATCTGTGAATTTTACTTGCTCTACAAAGGCCCTTTGTGTATGACAGGAGACCAGCACTGGAGCAGGCAACCAGAGAAGTTGCGGAATCACCATCTGTGAAGGCTTTTCAGACTTGGCCAAAGTCATGACTGACTTAGTGTTAATAAGTCTTCCTTGGAGCACAAACTTTGATTAGAAACCTTCAGAGGCCCAACTAAATTTCCACAACCTGTGATACGAGGTGAAGCTGGTAAGTAATCAGTTAACCAAAACAAATACATATAGGATTGTCTCTTACTGTCAGTGTAGAATGATAGTCTTGGCTTTCACATCTGAAATCTACTCTGTCCTGTCAGTGCAGATGTTCAAAGCACTGCATAGGGGGAAGTCCTTTATGAAGGTAAGCATACAAAATGGAGATTAGTTCAAATTACACTGCTTTTTCCACATGTGCATGTGTTGTTCCTCCTTGTGAAGGAAGAGTCTTTCTTAGTGGCTGAGCAGTTCAATCCGTAGCATTACTCCTGCTGCACTCTTTCTTCTTATTACTCAAGATTACAGACTCCAGTTTCTGTAATTGATTATCTCTAAGGATGTGATCCAACCCTCAATGAAGCCAAGGGAGAAATGTGACTTGTTGAAAGGGCTGGGGAGCACAAAATTGATATCCTGCTTGGCCTCACATTCTAGTCAACTTGGTTTTACCTATTTCTCAAACACTTACTTATCAGATGGCTTCCTCCCTGTGGAAGCCCAGACCTAAAATTGTTCTTGGGAAAATGGTCACTGAACATATTCTTGCAAGAGGCCTGATAGAATATAACTTCAGTGGGTAAGTGATGAGCCAGCTGCATGGGAACACTTGGTTCATGGATATGCAAGACACAGTCTAACTCCATAAGGCATTCAGACCATGTGCTGAGAAGTAAGTGGAATACAAGAAGGATATAAAAAGAATGAGTCACGGATAGAATAGGATGCATAAAGGCAGGCTTCTCTAAGAGATTACTAATACTTACAGAATATGCCACTGTAGTGGATCTCTTTTCACTCTGTAATTGAGTAAGTATTGGATTATTTGTAGTTTAAAATGCAAGTGAAAGTTGTGGCAATGAGACAGAAATGAGAGTTGTTGAAATATTCTGAACGCCTAGGAGATTTCCTGAAGGAGTTTCTTTTCAAGGCTGTATAGAGTCCTGTGCAAGTATCTAGAAACTGTGGTTTGTAACTGTTTGGCCATTGGACAAGCTTTCCCAGGTGGAAAGCCTATAAGGCATCACCCATTAAGGACAATGGAATGATGGTCATTAACAACAATGAGCTTCTAAGCCTCATCTTCTCCTTAGAGCCCTGAGGCTCCGGTTAACAGCTTAGAGCTTAGGGTTTAGATTTCCATCTAGATCATTCTATTAACATAGGAATAACTTAAAGCCGCTGAGCACTCCCAGGGAAGTCCATGCAAACAGACACTTAGATGTTTGCTTGAACTGAGTCACATAAGAATCAAACACCGAAACTCTGAGCAAGTCAAATACTGAAATAAGATCCTTCCCCTTACCATGCTTTTTAACAGTTTTCAAAATAACATTCTACCACATCTTTTAAAGGCTTTGGTGAATATATATCTGACAAAATTTATTCTGAGCATTTTTTATTAATGCTATTTTTTTTTCACTGTAAACTAGGCAAGTTTACTGAAATTCCATTTGGTTGAAACAAAGTGTTTACCTGTGCATTTACTTAACAAATATTAGTTTATAAATTTCTCTAGATAACACTTACACCCTGTGGCTGCACAGGTCATGAACACAAATTCACCTTAAATTGTTTAGCCTCCAGATAGATCAGCTTTTCTATCATAATAAGCCAGTACCTGGGTGTTTCCAGTGTAAAATTTGTCAGTCATGAGCAGAAAAATCACACAATACATTTTGCAGAGGCCTGTCAAAAAGATTTAGAATAGTTCTTTACAAATACTAGACTGATATGCTTTAAAGTTTCAAAACAGTGATTTTCTTATCAGTATCCATCGTTGGGAAAAAAGAGATGCCACACTACAGGACATTATTTCAGCTGATACTATTTTTTATCTTCTTCTCAGAACGCTTATACCACTTTTTAAAGAATAAACCATTCAAATCAGTTGATCAAGTCAATATCAATTCCCAGCAGCTCCAAGTTAGTAAGTCTATCGTTACTCTCATTTTAACTAAATGGATTTACATTTTTATGTACATAAATTGCTAAGCAGCACAATATATACTGAAATTTATTGTAAAATATGGTATCAAGTATATAAGTATATAAGAAACAAACTTTAACTGCAGTAGAAGCAGAACATTTGCAGCTGCAGGTAAATACAACAGAACCACTTGTTACTTTCACAAAAAAAACCCACAACACAACAACTCCCAATTAGGTTTCAGATTTTATGAATATTTTCTTGTTAGTTTTAAGAACCATAATAAAAACTGCCCAACTAAAAGAGTGCAATAGAAAATAAGCAGCTTGCAAGCACTGAAATATGAATGTACTATTAGCCCCTTGAGCAGCAAAATCGACATATCCAATTTCTCCTAATGTATCCCACTGCAGTTCTCCCTACCTTCCACAAGTTAATAACCACATATGTCTAATAAGACTGAACTCTAATTACTCTGAAAGCCTGGTCCACCAACAAATACACAATAAGTTTCATCGCATGTGCAGATGAATTATTCCCTCAGCCAGTTAGGTTTCCTCAGTACCACCACCTAAGAACTGCATATTGTAACCCATTAGTACAAGAGCAGCCGAAACTACAATGGCCTGTTGTGGCTCATCACAAAAAATCCTGACCAAAAACAATAATACAAAACATTTTAAAACATCACAAAATTTTTTTTTAAAAGTCCACACCTTTTCTTATCAAGTGAAATATAGTTTGACACTATTAATGAAAATACTTCATTCCAATCTTCCGCCCACCCAAGAGGTGGCGTTCACAAGCACGACTGTAAGACCTTTTACTGTCAGGTTAACCGCTCTGCAAACTCTGATAACAAAGACTAGGATAGCCATGACTTTATGCCCCAGGAAGTATCTCAATCACTGGAGCTGTTACAAAATCCAAGTTCCGGTTATATTTTAACTCTGGCCGTTCTCAAATACTCCAAATAAAAACTCAGATGACTCTCTAACTTTTCAAGGATTTTACATTAAATGCATTTCATAAAGATGGACCATTTCATCTGTTAAAGTCAATGGAAAGTCTTCCACTAGCTACACTAGAACAACATTGTACTGAATTTTAAAAATGAGACCATGTATTTGTCAAACAAACAAACAAACAAACACAACCCCAAACAAAAACAAAGCACCAAAACAACTTGCTTACGTAATTCATCATTAGTCCAAAAAAATTATCTTCTTTTAAGTGATCCTGCTTGCCCAGAATTTATCCCAAATACGTAACAGTAGTGTTACAAACCTCTGGGGAAACACTATTTAGAAATCTATTTAGATTTCTAAATAGAGAGCTCCTGTATTGATCACCTGTGGGAGTCAATGCTGTAGGTTGCTAAACCCTTTAATTTCAGCAGCATTTCACAACAGCAGACAACCTGGTCTTTGTGTTTCCTAATGCAAAATTAGAAATCTTTCATGCTTAATTCAGGAATCCACATCCTAATCTATCGACCTTAGTAATCAATGCTCAGTATAGGTTGTACTCCTTGCAACACATGCCTGCAGAAACAGAAACAAGTTTACATATGTTCAGTCTTCCACTTCTTTAAGAAGTGGGCTTAGCCTGAATGATGAGCCCTTCCAATATGCAGTATTATAAAAGTCATAGTAAGACACAGGAGTAACCCTGCTTGCTGGGAGAAAACTATTTCTAAGTAAATGGTTCTGTGTGGAAAAATGGTAAAATTAGTTCTTGCTCCCAGCAAAACGTACATGAATACACCAAGGCATCACATTTTCATAAAAAAAAAAAATAATATTTTTCTATGCTTTTTTTATGCTTCTACAGACAACTAATATTATTACACTAATTTTAGAGCACTCATAGCCCTCACCAGCACACTAAAAGCACGGAAGTTCCATTTCCTGCTCAAAATAAAGACAGCCTAATTTTAAACATGACAGAAGCAGTGAGTCTGACATATTTGAGAAAAATGTAGGTAAGGGGAACAAAAGTAATCTCATGTTACTCTGCAATACGGTATCAAGAGGTTAAAAACCTGCGAGATTGATGTTTCCAAATGTATTTCATTTTTTGCTTATCCAGAAATTTGTTATTGAGAAGTGCTGTTCAAATCAGTTACCCTTATTGGCTGACTCAAGTGGGACTTCACAATCTTGTAAAAGTTTTAAGGACTTGCAATTCTCTTGCCTGGGCAGAAGCATAGCTACTGAAATAATTAGAATTAAATTCATGTAAAAGTAGGTAGAGTCATTCTATTTGTTTAGACTTTAGCCATCTACACTCTTCAGATCTCAGACGTCAGTTTGCTTTCTGTATGGAAAACAACCATCCGATTCTGATAAAGAGAACAAACACATCTCTGAGGTCTCCTACGTACTTTAATGTAGGTGGATGCTGAAGCTACGTGGGTGTACGTACTCATGAGCTTTATACCTCATTATTTGTCTTTTAATCTTTCTATTAATTTAATTAAGCAACTTTATCTCATATTTTTGGCACGTGTTCAAAATACTTATACTTCCTTCAATTAAATGTACAGGAAACCAGACCTACTTACATAGCTAAACTATATGCTAGGTTTGACCCTCTTAAATGGCATCAGCTCATTGGTTTTCCTTGTTTCAGTACAGCTAGAACCAAACTGGAATGACACTGGCAAGATAAAACCTAACTACAGAATCCAGATACTCATTATGTATGTATTTAAATGTGAGATGAGTGATGCCTACTTAAGGAATGAGCTGAGAAGTTAAATTCCTCTATAGGCTTGTTGTTATTTACCATGCAGAAGAAAAGCACTGTAGAGCTCAGGAAGAGCTAATGGATGTATCAGAAACCTATCAACATTTTGGGAGAAAGACTATTTGCATAAAGCATGTGATGGCAAGCTCCAGTCATTGTTCTCCCATTCAGCTGAAATCAGTTTTACAGAAGCATGTATTCCTACTGAATATCCAGCTTATTCTACCAGTAAGTCTAGTTCACATCAGGACATATCAAGACAGGCTGTTCCTGACACATGTCAGGAACAAGGAGGAGATATGAACCTGGCAGTAATACATGAACCTGGCAGTAATGCAATTTAAAATAGAATGACTCATGAGCCAGAAAATGGGACTACTATCACCTTTGCAACTCTGTAAAACTACTATACCCCAGCTGCTTTGAAGGACTGTGTTTTAAAAAATATAAGGTCCCACATGTGTCAACAATATTCAACTCCCTCCATTCATGCTTTTCTTCATTCTCCACTGGTGCAACTACCACTTGTATCATTGCTACAGTACATCAGAAATTGCCCTTCCTGGTTCTTCATGAACCTGAACAGTTTCCACAAGGGTTGTCTCTCCCAGTTTGCCAAGTCCATCTTCAGATATGTTCTCAATCCTATTTCCACACTGTCCCCAGTCACTACTGTAGTTATTAGTAAATAATCTGAACTACCTGTTACTTGGAATTTTTGGTCACCATCTCACGACCAGTGACTAGCACAACTAGCATCACAATAGATGTCAGCACAGATATCAATGACCAGATCAGGATTTTTTTGCCCTAAGAAAGAACTAATCTTCCTGACTGAGAAGAAACACTTTTTTCTGAACTGTTGGCTCATCCTTAACCCCAGACTTTGTCAGTCACTTTCTGAACCAATGGTTCCATTTGTATAGGTGAGAAATTCTGCCTTATGTTTCCAAATTAGTTGTACAAATATGGACATCTGGCTTAATTAGAATAAAACAAAAGAAAAAGCATCCATTCAGACTGATGACACATGAGAAAAATAGTGTAATAGAAAAGGAATAGGCCCACGAGTTTAATCGGTATTGTGTGAGCATTGTGTCATCAAAAACCTTAAAAAAGCAAGGGTATTTTCATAGGCCGTCATCATGGAACACATAATAGAAAAAGGCATGGGGCTGAAACATACAATTTTTTTAACACATTTTTCTGATCTTGGGAGTATTTTTGTAATTAGATGGATTTTGTATTTTGAGTCTGTTTCTACATCATACAGCTGAACTTTCTGGCACCCTCATCTTAAGCATTTGCAGTAAGATCTAGCTTGGAATATGTTGGTTAAAAAATACTACGAGTTGAATGGATTTTGTCCAAACACAACAAAACAGCTAATACACATGACAGCATAAATCCTCTTCCGTACATCCACAGAATTTGGAAGGATGATCTTTTCCAGGAGAGACAGAGAAACAGGCAGTAGTAAAGGCTGGAAAGCACAAACTGAGCCAGGCATTAAAATCAGGTTTAGCAGAGACGTACAATAAGTGTGTTTATACAGACAAAGCAGTGCCATGTAAAAAGAAATGCAGTACTTCCACATAAACTACCTCCATGACTGCAAGCAGTGTGCTGCACTAGCATGCTGCTCTTCAAAGTAACATTCTAATTCATAGCAAGCTGATTGTCATGGGTATTGCTAAACTAATGACATCCTAGCTAATGTCCTTAAACGTACATTAATGGCTAGCTGCTGAAAGATAGTTATAGGAAAGGAAAAAAACAAGGAGACCAGCAGAATCCATAAGTCAGAGTCATCTCCTGAAAAATGAATACTAAATGCCTTAGTTATGTCTTTCAGCAACTGCAAGCTGGCACAGAGCCACTGAAATTTCAGAGCTATGCAAAATCCTAGTGGCTGGGAAATGGTCACAAAATTAAATTCAATGCTGAGCAGTTATTTCTAAATGTGGTTTACCTGTGCACTATGCGCTGAAACCTCCTTTCTTAATTATAGTAATCACCCGTCTACCTGCCAAGCTCTGTTGTATAAATGTGTTCTTTAGGCATTAATGTCCCATTTCAGGAAACATTTTCCTAAGGGTGAGAAATAAATACAGACAGCCAAAATTCACAGGTGTTCAGACCGGTGAAAAACAGAAGAATTTTATCTTTGAAAAGACATCTATGCATATTTACTAGGAGCTGATAGGTGATAAAAATCAATTCTACAGTTAACAAGATCTGCAGGATATGTTTAGAAAAGGGAGTGGAATTTTATGCACAGAAAACCAAGGAGGATGAAGCTGCCAGGTAAAATAATTCACTGATTCTCAGACAGCCACATCACCTGACTATGCAAGAAGTAAAACAGATGGTAAATGTTATTACAAGTGGATTTATAAACAGCATATTATATTGAACAAATATGTACTGTGTAGTATGTGCAAAGGACACCTAATCTATATTATCCAGGCTGTAGCAGGAATACTTTGGGTGTAATACAATTGTTAGACTTTTCATATCCAAATGGTGCAAGCAGAGATATGTGCATGTCAGTTGCAACTGAAATGCAGGAAATCAGTAACTACCTAGCCAATTTAGGCACACTACATAAGCCCATGGAACAGATGGCAGAAACACAATACAGACTTCTCAAAAATAACTAGACAGTTAAGGAAGAAAAAAAAAAAAAAACATATATAAATTTGATCATATTGTCCTAATGGAAATCCTCTGATGGTGTTATCAAAACATTCCATGGTATTTAGACCGCATTTAAAAGACTGATTACAGCTTATGTACAGAATCTAGCTGACTTGGAAATAACACTAACTGGGGTAGGGAACTGTATCGTACTGAATGGCCATTTGAGGTTTATGAAGTTTTCCAGACACACATTGCATTGCATGCGCAGCTCCGCACTACCACAGTTATGCAGTTATCACCATCAGAACCACTTAATTCAAGTTGAATGTGCTGGTGTGAATTTCTGTCATACCTAAGAGTTCTACACAGATACTTCCTCCTCCCCCTCTCCACAAGAATGCCTGAAAAACAACTGGTGAAACTTTAGAGCCTAGGCTAATTAGTCTCTCGCAATCCTAAAATCCTTGTCAAGATCTAAATGACAGCAAAATACTAATTCTGTAAGTAAGCATTTAAGAAAAACTGACACAAGCCAGAAGCAGCAGCTTTCATTGAGGCTGAGCAGCTGATAAAACACTGGCATGATACAGACAGAACATGAAAGAATCACATAGTAAAAAATCAATGCATTATCAAGTTGAAGGTGGCACATCCAATCTTCCATACTAAAATGAGTCATTTGATAAAAAGTAGCAAGCAATACAATAGCAAAAGCTCCAGACAACACATTAGTGTTGAAGGTAAACAAGATAAAATGCTGTAAGAAGCATCAGAGGATCTTTACTAAGCTAGGGAAATGAGGACCAACAAATATAATTCAGGGCTGTACCATTCAAAGCAAAGATGGCCTAATTTGAACGTTTCAGTTCTTAGTTAACTGTCATTCACCAATTTAATAACCATTTAGTAACAATTTAGTTAAAAATCCTGGTTAGTGTGTAATGCAATGATGTCTCGAAAGGCAAACAAAAAGCAAGAATGTTCAAAGAAATATTACAAACAACTTGCAGAAAGCAACACTGCACTCTCACCTGCAAGACACTGTTCAGTTCTATTTACCTTGTTTCAAAAATTTAAAAAATTAGGAGCTGTAGGAGAAGCAGAAGTTCAGCAAAGCCTCATTCTTTTAGTTTCGCCCTCACTGTGTGGACCAGCTGACAACTTTGTCTGGGCCAGGGCCGGTATCCACCTGCAGAACATCTTTGGACAGCCGAATAACGAACACAATGGTTCATCATAAAGGATCACAGTAGTGTTCTTTATTTGCTTCATTCATTAAATCTGCTCCTCTGACATCACACTGCAATCTCTGACTCTTTGCTGTGTCATGTGTCCCTTCTCAAAGTGCAATGTACTCCACAGATGGCACAGTATTCTTACTTGCAGACCACACACTCAAATTATAGGACTACTTTAGGTTTTTTGATTCAAATAAACACAATGAATTCCAAAATTACAAGCCCAAAAATGCATCACAATCTAATCCCCTTCCTTCTGATCTGTAGCACATAAAACCAGCTTTATGTACCATAATTTAACTGCTTTTCTTCAAAGACAAACTAAATTATGTAGGACCTGTAAAGTAATTGCTACATTTTTCACATAACTCCTCCATTTATATTTAAAAAGATAGCAGATGTGTCAATAAATGTAGTCTAGTTCTTTATTAAAAAGTTGAAAAGAATTTAAGCAGATAATTTACACAACTGAAGTTATGGACCCAATATTTTTCTTCTCTGCCCTCACCACCTCACAAAGAAGACAAAGAATATTCCCATCGGGAAAATAAAAACAGACTCTTACTTTTTAATAATCTCGCCTTTGAAAGCTGTTTAAAAAATTGATACAATTAGCAAAGGTTTCTCACAGGTTCTTTAACACTGCATAGATGATACTGCAGTAATACTTCTGCAATTAGAACAGCAGCTGGAATGTTTAATAGAAATATAGAATCATAGAATGGTTACAGTTGGAAGGGACCTTAAACATCATGGGCAGGGACACCTCTCACTAGAACAGGTTGCTCAAAATCCCATCCAGCCTGGCCTTGAACACCTCCAGACATGGGGCAGCCACAGCTTCTCTAGGCAACCTGTTCCAGTGTCTCACCACCCTCACAATAAAGAATTTCTTTAAAGTATCTAATCTAATTCTTTCCTGTTCCAATTTAAGACCATTACTCCTCATCTTATTGCTACACTTCCTCCAGCTCTCCTGCAGGCTTCCTTCAGACACTGAAAGGCTGCTATCATGTCTGCCCAGAGCCTTCTCTTCTCCAGGCTGAAGAATGCCAGCTCTCTCAGCCTGTCTTCATAGGAGAGGTGCTCCACCCCTCTGATCAGCCAAACTTGCAGAGGCTATTCATGTCACCTCTACCCAATAAGCACACTTGTCATTCCTGATCAGCAAAGTCCCAGGAGGCAAATTGCATTTCAAAGATGCCAGCTGATGACAGGTATCTGGGAACACCAATACTGGAAGCTCAGCAGAACAAACAACAGATTTGTGTCTTTCCTCCTCTTTGTCACTCATGGTGGTTTTGCTTCTTGATGCATCAAACTGCCTTCCTGAGATAAGCTGTATGTGACTACCTCTTTTGCCTCTGCTCAGCCTTGGAAAAGTGGCAGCTGTGTCCAGTCTGTGGAACTGCATTTTACAGAAGTCGTTTATGAACTGGAAACGGTACAGCTTGGAACAATACTAATTAGATACCCAGATAGCATGACCTGTGAAAAAAGATTGAGAATGCTTAAGGAAAGAAAGAGTGAAGGCAAAATCTAAAAACAAACTGCTGATACTCTTATAAGGCAAAAAAGAGGGAATCATCTGTCCTCCACATCTCTGCCAGACAGGCAAAGGAGTCATTGTTTTAAGTTTCTGGAGCAGTTACTGGGTTTAAGTAACAGGAAAACCTTAGAATGTTCAGGAAAACTTTGTAACAGTAAGGACAGATTAAGGTGTGGTCTGACACAAGTGCCTGGAGTGGCATCATCAGAGGTCTTTAAAAATAGGTTAAACAAGTCTCCTACGACTATGACCCAAGACCTCTTTTGACGATTTATTAGATTTATTCAGTAACTGTCTGAAAAGCCAGGACTTCACGTGTTACAAATCAATAGAGCACAGACTGCATGAGGTGGTTGGCACCTTAACTTAAAAAACAAAATAAAACAAACAAAAAAAACAACAAAAAACCCACAAAAAAAACCAAAAACAAACAAAGAAAAAAAAAACCAGGCTTCAATGAAGTCCCTTTCAAAATGTCAGCAGAGAAACAGTATATTAAATATGTGAGCTGTAAGTACTGTCATAAATCAAAATTGTCTAAAACACAGAAACAAAATAGCAGTAATAAATAGCCAATTTTCTTTACTGAAAAAGTAAGTTGACCAGTACAAGACCAAGCTGTTTGTTTCTTTTTAAGCATAACTGAAACAAAAGCGGAACAAAGCTGAGTAGTAAGCACGAAAAAACTGCAGGTGCTTCAAAGTTATTTAGGGTGGTCAAGTCCAGGCAGGAGTGCGAGAAGTTTACAAGAGAAACCAAAGCAATCACCAAAATGGCAAATGAAACTCGATGTTAGTATGTACAAAATAACCCACATTGGATCGAAGAAAAAAGGAAGAGCATACTTTCATCATCCTAAATTAACTGTGTGAACTTAGGAAAATAGTCTGGTATCACTGTAGAAAACTCATTAAAGACTTCAGCTCAATGCTGAGCTGTGGTAAAAAAGCAGACATGATGTTTTGAAGGATAAGAAATAGGATGGTGAATAATACAGAAAGCATTGTAATGCTGTGATATAAATCAGTGGTGTAGTCTCATCTGGAATGCTGTATGTGCTTCTGATTACCCAGTCTCAAAAAGGACACTGCAGAACCAGGCAGTATTCAGAGAAAAACAATGCAAATGATCAAAGGGCTAGAAACCTCACATACAATAATCAAAAAGGCTCAAAAAGAATTACTTAGCTTCTGAAAGGAACAGACTGTCAATGACAAATATGCACTATGATGAAGTGTGGAGAAAGCAAATACAGGTTTTCCTTCTCCGTGCTTCATGACACAAGAACAAGTTCATTACCTGACATGAAAACAGCACAAATGTAAAACAAAAAAGGAGATACTTTACATCTAACACATAATTAATCTGTATATAGCATAAATGTGATTAAAGCCAAGTACTTGTACTCAGCCTTTTTTTTTCTCTATGTTATTAAGCAATTAAAAAAAAATAAATTAAAGAACTCCAGAGTGCTAACAAAATTTGGATGGAACAGTAAACCAATTAGGGATAAGGAGTAAGCCAAATCTATGAGGTAGATTACCCTCTGCTTTACAAGCAGTTTCTTGTACTTCCTCAGCTACCTGGCAATGGCCAGAGTTGACTCCATCTTGCTGAACTAAACCAACCACTGATCTTACCCCAGACCCTTCCCTCCACCTGTGAGAGATGAAGAAGTGAGGTGCATTGTACATCAGCAACAGCTGATCAGCTAAGACAGAAGCTGTTAGGAAGTGGCACACCAGCACTGGAAAGAAACAGTGAAAAGCGGTTTGGAAGAGATTCTCAAAATCCATGCATCAAAATAAAATTTCAAAATGACAGTAATGCTAAACTAAAGTTGCTGACCATGGAAGGAAGAAGAATGAAGTTAAGCATAGCCACAAAATCTAGATAAATAGAGGGGGGGAAAGTGGATTTACTAAGGCAGAGATGTGAATACACAATTGGCAGAGGTCGGGTACAGGTAAGGAAGATTCTCCTAGGCTTATTATAGCACCAAATAACCTATTTCAAGGTGAAAATGCAATAAATTACACTTTGTTTAAAATGGAGTGTATCTGCACGACAGCGAAGGTGTGCTGGCACAGACTTCAGAAGAGGCACACTTCCAAGCTTTCAAACTGAGTTAACGTGTTATAAACAGGTGAGAAAACAGGAACTCAGTCCAGAAAGTGACTCTAAGAGTGACTATTACTTGACACACAACAAAGGCACTTAGAAAACCAAGTTAGATTTCAAAGTGTGCATACGGAGGATTAAAGCGTTTTAGGCTTTCAGGGACATTAACAGAAATTACACTTTTAGGTCCTGCTGATATTCAAAATAAATTGGTAATTGCATACGATATGCAGCTTTGCAAATCTCCTTTTGAAAGGACTAAGATTCCCTCACTATATACACCTGTGTTTGTTTTTTTGTGCATACACGTATATATATGTATATATAGGTAAAACAAATGTGGTCAGGACCATTTTGTGACATTGAGGCAACTGGCAATGAACTGATTTGGTCTCTACTACTAAAGTGCCTTAGACTGCAAAACAGAGAGGATACAACCTGGGAATGGATGTTGAGCAATGCCAGCTCCCAAATCCTGCCCAGGAATTGCCAGGGAGAGGGTCAGCTGGCCTGGCACAGAGCACAGCGGCAGCTATTCCAGCAATGCAGCAGCAGAGAAGATCCAGTTCTAGCGCAGGGCAGACACCCTAACACTGCTTGCTAGCACAGCACAGGTCCTGGACCCCTGCCTCTGATTACCAGCATCTGGGCTGTGTCTTTCTAAAGTTTTGGAGGTATTTTTTCTTTACAGCAGGAGGAACATCAAATAAAATAATATTCATTGTTATTATTTTTTTCATTACTGTCCTAAGTGGATAGCTATTTTTCTCTCTGGCAGAAAACCTTTTTCTTCCCCTCTAGTGTGCTTAGTTCACACAAAATGAAATGCATGTGATATTCAGGTGACATCAGAGCCAGCACATGGCAACAACATAAAAGCCATATATGGAGAAGAAGGTAGACGGCCGCCTTTTACTGCGCAAGGACTTATGACAACATCATACTGCGGTATTTGCATGACTAAAATTAGGCAAAAAATACTCCCCATCAAAGGAAGGCGAGGCAGTCTATAAGCAGTAGCCGGAGGCAGCTTCAGACGTGTCAATTCAGCTGTGTAAAGAATGTGCCAGTCTCACTGTTGGAATAGATTCCACACTTAATATACAGAACGAGTCATTAAAAATGAGGGGGAGTAACATGAAAGGGTGAGGCATATGGCACAGAGTGTGCTACCACAGCACACCGCAGCATACCATATGTTCCAGATAATAGTGTGCATTAGAAAATGCATTTACACTTTCACTGCTGACAAGTACAGCTACTGCCAATTAATCTCTCTCTCCACCTCAACCTCAACCTCTGTTTCAATGTAAATTCCTAGCCCTAATGAATAAACAGGAAGTTTGCCATAGAAGCTGGTAGGAATAGTATTTATTTGTTCAGGATTCTGCAAGTATTTTTATTCCCCTAATTTAGATATGTATACTTATTATTTATTTTAATACATAGCCCTTGTTTTTCCCCTCCACATTACTGTCCTCAATTTTTGTATTATCTTGTATTATTTCAGAATAGCAAAGGCAGGAAAATATTCATTCACCCACCCAGTTTACTATTAAATTCAAAAAAGCTGGACAGGTCTTTAAGAGGCAAAGCTCTTGTCTAGGAGAACATCTTGTTCCTAGTTCCAACCCCCCTTAGAGCTCTTTATGAAGCGGGTCCTCTGTAAAGCAAACAATGTGAGGTACAAGCAACATCAGCCAATTCAGTAACTGGAGGGCTGTGTGGAATGAGTTCAAAGCTGACACCACAGGTGAAAGATTTACTTAGTGCAAAGACAACCACATTCTGATGGTTCAGAGCCTAATCCTGCTCCATGAACATCAATGCAAACCTTAGCATCAGCTTCTGTTGTAGCAACATTTGACCCCAATTTACAAGTGACATCCCACTGCTTTCTTGAAAACAAAACAACGAGTGTTGTTAATTCATATGTCACAATATTGGTAACCTAAAGGATTTGAACAGATCAGTTCCAAAACTATATGAAAAGTATAATACACCCTTCCAGAGGGAGTATTGTTCTTCCATACACAGGTTGCACAGATTCATATTGGTGACCGAGTAATATTGATATTCTGGAGCCATGCACACTCTTCAAAGCACTCACATGCAACAACGCATCACTTTGATCCATTACACAAGAAAGTAGGTCTGAGCTCACCCAGGAAAAAAGGGAGAAAGATCATGCAGGAACTTGTTTCAGTTTTGAGGCTGTTTGAACGAATACTGTGTTACGTACGTAAAAGCTCTGGATGAACATACAGCTACCAGATGAACGCTGACGAAATTGGCTGATACATACACACAGGTTTTCTGACATAAACAGGTGAAC
>VXBW01004693.1:15940-36925 GCA_013400375.1 Thinocorus orbignyianus
AAAAAAAAAAAAAAAAAAAAACCTTACGTCATATACTTCTCAGTGTGCAACAGTTTAAATTTGCCCTTTAATTTAATAATCTCCTTGAACAAATTCCAATCGATGTGACTATTGCAAAGCCCATCTGTACAACACGTCCCGAAACTGAATAGTGCCATTCGCGACGATGGCACTAGTTGCATGTCATGGTACTGTTCACTATAGGGAATGCTATGACTCAGTTTGGTCTGCACTTTTTACTATATTTAACCATGAATCTTACTCATAGAAATAAAACTGCACAAGCTTTAATTTCATAAACAGAAAACAGAAGTGATCATTTTATTGCAGTTGGTATGTAAAAGGCCACAGGAAATCTACCCACTCCAAGATGACTCTACACGTCTTCATATTGTGATGTTTTTAATTAATTTCGTATGTGAGATTCTGCTATTTTGGGAACATTAAAGTAAGTGTTGAATATCAAAACCAACCCACCTTTAGGGTAAAAAACCTTTCTTTAACAATCTATAGCTCTTACAGACATTCTCTAAGCAAGATGGAATTCTCTTCTTCACCATAATATTGTTGTACATAAAAAAATCCTTAATCCACCTTTCTGCCCATCATTAATTAAAAAACAAACCCCCAAATTTTCTGATTTTATTTTGTTGTTTCCAACTTTTAAGGATGAAAAGATCTTATTCTATGAATTAATTAATCTGGTGCCTCTATACATTGTTTTCCATTTCCATGATCACATTTCCCTCCGTGCATGAATACATTCAACTACATTTGCAGAAAGGCTGATGCAAAGACTTCTTGCCAAGGGCGAGGGGACAAAGGGGACCAAAGGGAAAATCCAAGGTTATAACTCTCTTCCTAAAATGCAAAATTGTAGAAATTGCGTGATATAATGAAGGTGGGGAAGGGACAGAGGAGAAAGTCACATATATTTTTAGGGCTCCAACCCAGCAGAACTCATATATGCTTACTTCAATATAATAAGCAACTCAAGTGACTTCAAGGATGCAAACGCCTGCTGTATTTATCGAATCGAAGCCTAGAAGTTCATTTGGTTCACAAGCAACATTTTCTATAAAAGGAAAAATGGAATGAACAGCAAACTTGTTTAAAGGAAGAATGAAGTTTGCATACCTCATGCTTGTACGGGCTTTATTTGGCAATCTTCTTTCCATAATGTTTCCCCAAAATGAAACAATGCTAATTGTTGTCCAAAGAAGTGTGCAGTTGTCCAAATAAGTGTGACCATCAAAATACATTCATACTACTTAAGTTAAACTGACTCTTTCTTTATTGCATTCATCTAACTCTTTTGGTATGGGAACACTCATCTTCAGTCCAAGACATGAAAAAGTGAAAATATTGAAGTAATGCAGCTGTTGAGTGAAACCATAATCTATGTTCCAAAATAGCACATTAAAAAAGAAAAAAAAAATTAGCCCTCCTAGATATAAACATGTTCAATGATTTGTATATTTTTCTACCTCTGAGATCATTAAAAGTGTTAACCAGACACAAATGGCATTTACTCAGTATAGGAGATCAGTGACCAATACCCTAAGCGTAACTGAGACCATCAAAGGCAACTACGGAAAGAATCATATAATTTAAACTAAAGGTGAAAGTCAATAGTTTATCTATAAACCAGCAACAATAATAGTTTCTTCTATGCAGCATTTCCCATATTTATCACGTGCCAGAATAGTTTATAAACAAGAGAAGTAAGTATCAAAGATGTTGCCATACAGATTGAAGAGGATGAAATACATCTCCGGAAAGTTCAGGTCCAGAGCCAGACTAAACTTGTCTTTATCTTCCACTTAAGCTTTTCTGCTGATCCTTAGTAAAATTCATTCTGAAGAAGAATTTTAAGATGGTTTTGTTCTAAGAGGGAATCCTTTTCCAAGAGGATAGTTATGTTGAAATCTTGGTCCTGTTACAGTTACCAGCTGTGGCTGCTGCTGACTTCAGTAAAGCCAGTCTTTCAAACAATTTTTTGTAAAGATATTTCTACCTGTCATCAGAAATAGAAAGATAACACAGACTATGGCTGCTAACATATCACAGAAAAACAAGAAGATAAGAATTTCAAAAACTTAAGACTATGAAAATACAGTTGTAGATTCCTGTATGTAATGCAGCCAGAAAACATCTCCTGAACTAGAAATGTTTTTGCATCTTGAGGTGAAAACACCAGTTAGTAGAATGACTGTCTTACCACGATCACACATACAAATGTCATAAGGCACAAAATGGTAATTCACCCTGGGATTTGATTAATTTACCTTCTAAAAAGGCACAGAATAAGGCAGACAGATTTTCCATTATCGAAGAAACAAATAAGAAATTTCCTTCTTTCTTCCACAGAACAGTCATACACATTTTAGTCCCATGTGAATGAATGCAACTTCACGTGCATGAATAAATTCAGTCTGAATGGCAATGGTAAATTGTTTCAGCAGATACTGAACAAGATGAACAAGAATTCAGGTCTTGTAGATAAATTGCTGAAGATGAAATTTTTGAAGGGCCAGTATAAGTTTGTTAAAAGTTTGGACAAGAAAGATCTGAAGCAGCATTACTGTATACAGGACAGACATTAAGAATGTTGTCTTCTGATACTGAGATAATGTTCTGGTGAGATGTGTTTAATAACAGAGGACACTGGAAACAAAAACTAAGAACAAATCATCCCTTTCTGCTTTGGCATAGTCTTCACAGTATTGTATGGCTACAATTATTTTAACTTCACAGACTCAATTTCCATTATTTCATTTTACTACCCCATGCTTCAATGACGTCTCTTTGTTTTTCAGTATGGTGAAAACTGGAAGCTCTATAGTAGATGTTTTCTTGTAAATGAATATCATACAACGCTGGTTTCGTTACAGTGGCTGAGGCACTATCACCTTCCTACCATGATCAGAAAAGTATTTTTTCTATTGAAAAAAGTATTGTTTGCAAACTTTTCTTGGAAAAAACATTGCAGAAAACAAGTCCACAACTCTTCCTTCTGTTTTCTCGACATATCTTGCAGATTTCTGAAAGCTGCTAGGGAAAAAAGTACACAGTTGGGAAATGGTCCCAAATTCAGTGGGGAAACAACAACAAAAAACTGAAGGAGATTAAAGGTATAGCCAGGAACTACAGATATCTGAACTAACTTAGTGTAGTACCTTCCCAGTTAAACCCAAAGATAATAATATTGAAGGCACTGGATTCAGCAGTAATACTTTAAGACACACACTACGGCCTCACTGTGAAGTTTGACACAAATTTTCAAACTGTTAATTTTATGGTGTTATTCACATAGGTAGCAGTTTGCAGAATCAAACTCATTCTCTACAGTTTCACTGGAGAGAAAATTAAATTACAATAAAATCATAAATTTGTTTGTGCAACATGATTTTTAAAAGATAAATTAAATTATGTAAGATAAACAAAATAATTAAATAATAATTAAATAATTAAACCGGTTTCCTTAAATATAGTGTTTTCAGCTGATTAAACTGAGTTTATTGTTGCAACTTAGTAGAGTTAGTTTATAGAATAAAGTTGCAAGGAACAAGGGATATTCATCAGCAGAAGGAACAAAAAACCAATGGGAACCTAAGTAAATGCTCACGTCCAACTATATTTCTTATGACTACTTTGTATTGTGAATTGTATTTTTCAGCCAAGACCAGCAGAATTACTGTGTAACTGACTATAAAACAGAAACATCACAACTGCCCCTTCACAAAGAACTCAAAATATAAAAAAGAAGCCTCCCCTCCAAACTAAACAGAGAAAAAAAAAAAAAACCAACAACAAAACAAACAAACAAACAAAAAACCCCACATTTTTCTATACAGTTGTTTTTAACATCTTGTGCTTTATATAACAACAGCAAGTTGTTACGGATGTGTCATGGAATGTAATGGAAATTGATTTTTAAATTAATGCTGTTTTCTTAGAGGTATTTGTCCATATCCTACCACAAGTTCTCCCTTACATAATACCATGCATTAAACCACAGAATTTGGAAGCAGGACTGACAGCACTTGATTTTACCATTTAAGAATAAAGTGTATTGTTTCAGTCAGTTATCAGCTCTTAAATTCCGGCTGCTGCTGAAAGGAAAAATCCTATCCTCCCTCAGCTTCACATTCCTACAGGCAATTGTATATTCACATTCAGTGAGATCAGGAAACAGATTAAGGTGAAAATTAGCCTCCAAATTCAGGTGAAAGCACTCGAGGCAACAATATTTCAGAAACGTAAAACCCAGTGTGAGTCAACAAACACCTACAGAAAAAGGCCTGCATGTGGAGAATGGAAGCCTTCATCCTGTTTCATTTTAAATTGTGATAAAACTCTAGCTTAAGACAGGAGGCAATTCCAGACTGCCCCTTCATTACAGAAGAAACCTAGACAACGCTAATGTAATGTAAAACTAACGAAATTATATGAGACCTGCTTAAATGTCTCTAATTTCCCTATAGTCCATAAAGCGTGGTTATGGGATTCTTCCCACAGTGCTTGTGGAGCAAGCTCTCTTTATTATATACCATTCAATTGGTTTTTCAAACCTTATTTCCAGTGAAGATGCAAGCAAGAAAGTGCAAGATGCTTTTTGTCCCTCCTTTTATCGCATTAGTGTAGCCGGCTACACCCATCTTTAAATTTTCAGAAAATAAATCATAAAGTTTATGAGCAATCGAGTTCCACCTTAGCAAGTTTCTGGGTAACAGAAAACAGATTAAATTTGTTGTATTTCAGGTGAAAGAGTAGACTGCTTTTGGAAGACTGAGGACACATAAATATAAACAGAATAACACTTTATTTTAGAATTTTAAATTTCCATCGTTTCTGTATCACCTATGACTTCTGTAAGACTTCCCAGGCTGTTTATAACGCTTGAGAAAAGAGCAACAGAGTTTCCAGATTTCCTATAAATGGACAGCATGCCTTGGTGCAAACCAAATTATACACAGGACACAGTTCCTTACACAAATGCATCTGGTAAACTGGTATGTGGCTTACTGCTGCAAGATCCATTGTTTACATGATTATAGCTGCATTCTGAGCTATTTTCATGCCTCTCCAGCATGTGTCACATTACTGAAACCTGTTCCCACCAGCCAAATTAGAAACACAAAGACTAAATTACTTCTGTGTCCTAGAGTTTACAGAGTGTGTGCTCCTGGGCTTGCACTGTACTAATTCCTGGTGCTACCAAACAGACTCACAATATTCTCCCTAGTCTTCTTGAAGAGAGGTAAAGATTAAGAAATTACCCAAAACCATAAAACCACAGTCTGTCTGCATAAACCAGTACAATGTCGGCTCAGAAAATACAGAAAATATGCTATATAAGGCCATGTTAATACCAAGGACATACAGGTAGCTTTGCCAGAGGAAAAATTACAAAATTTAGGCCTTCAAGCATACGAGACAACTGAAGGACCACAGTGCATCAAGTCTGATGTTGGCACAAAATTCTTGAAGCCCTGTATTTATAGGAAGACTTCAGTTCCTGCCCTCTGCCCTCACTGTTCATTCTCTAGCCCAAGAAATCTGTAGCTTCCAGTAAACATATAAAGTATTGGTATTAGTTCTTAAAACATATATCTGAAACCTGTGTTTATTCCTGGGTCTCCATATTGCTGTTTCAGGTCACTGTGCTCTTTCCCAGTTGAATTACTCCCGATTTACATGCTCAAAACAACACCACCCCTGAAACAGCTGTCACTCTTACATCATAATATCCATGCACGGGACTCTGAAATCCCTCCTTTTCTTTTTGTCTCTCCTGCTGATAATAATATGGTCAACATTATGCAACTAAAATGACAATCCCACCTTAATCAATTTGATTGCTTTCACTTCTGCTCCAGGATGTTGTCCACTGCCCGATTACAGGCAAGTGGCGTACGTAATCTGTACATTGGATTGTAAAAGAAATACTTTGTCCAAAAAGTACGATTACTGAGTGTTTAGAACTCTCTTGGTAGCACCTATCTCACAATTTTAATGACAGAAATTAATTCATGGCACCAAAACAATCATAACAATCCATCTTTTTCATATGTTCCAGGAAGATATAACTTTGTAAAGAAACAGCAGTACTGCTTTTCCAAACATAAGCTATTATAAGCAATGCATAGATAGAAAATGTGTACATTACCAAGTAGTGTGGTAATAGGAGCAGATCTGTATTTGTAAACCTGGAAATGAAAAAACAAAGAGCACTAGGTGTTTTTCCTGGCTTACATANCTCATGGGAGGAGCTAATAAATACATAGATACTAAGGAAATGATGAGATGGGTAGTCCTCTGACTCAAGAGAGAAAGAGCGAAATGCTGGACTATCAGGGAAATGTTCTTGGAAAGCAAAACTGAGGCTACCTAACAGAAGAGATATTTCAAAATGTGTCTCTCCTTCATTACATCATTGAAAGGCCATACTGAAAAGAAGCGATGAATTTCCTCCAGATATTTCTTCAGTCTGTCATCCTGAGCTAAACACCATGTAAAATAGATTATCGTTGCTATCAACCCCTACAGTATAAATCAAGAAGTATAGATCCGTAAAGATCTGCATAGAGACATTGTTTGGGCGAAAATCTCCATATCGGTTAGTTTTCTGCTACTTAAACTTCATGAACACAAAGGTCGGCCTTCAATAATCTAAAGCTGAAAGGCTTAAATTATCAGTGTAAATCAACTAGATAAAACTTTCTGAAATGCAGATTTCAGCAGATACCAAGTCATTTCTTTGTTAAACTTTTCTCAAACTGCAAGTTATTTTTAGCAAAAAGAAAGCATTCAGACATCACAGCAAAGGGTCAGGAACAAGTTGAAGACCAAATAGCAAGAAAAGGTTGAAAAGTAAAGAGCAAGAGAAGACAAATTCTACTAAAGTCTGAGCTACTTTCTTAAAATGAGCAGCAGCATCTTTCAGTGCGTTTTTTAAATGCCATTCATTAAGGCTTAAAACTGGCAAAAAATTACACACCTGAGTAGCCCTCCAATCCTGCGGATATTATCTCCACAAGTAATCTGCTGAATCTCTTGTGTCTACTGGAAATAGAGCTGCTCGGTTGTTCATTTCCCTAAACTGTTCGTCTGCTGTCAGTCTAAATCTCTTGTGCAATATTTGAGCCTTCCAGTTACTGTAACAGCAGCTTTAGCTTTCAGAAGGCTTCCCCTTCCTCTTAAAGACTGAAATTTGTTTTGCAATTCAGTTCATTTTATTTATAAATATTTAATTTTCATTTGCCTCCTTAAAATTTGTTCTGAGTGGATAGTAACATTAATTTATTATGAAGTGTATTTATCTTTCTGTACCTCACTAGCGCTCAAGAGTTCTGCTGCCTCTACTAAGCACTCTGCTAAACAAACTTCTGCAGGCTCAGGCTGAATTCAAACACACGGAGGAAATGAAGCATAAATTTAGGATGCAGCTCTTCTTTCATGCCCCTCTGCAATCTTCTTCAAAACCACATGCCCCACTGGAGTTCAGGAACAGCATTAAGGCTGGTGATGGGAAGACAGGAGACATAACCTGGTTTAGTTTTAACTCTTCATGGAATCATAGAGTGGTCAGAGTTGCAAGGGACCTTAAAGTTCCAACCCCCCTGCCATGGGCAGGGAGACCTCCCATTAGACCAGGTTGCTCNCTCTGCAACCCGCTGGCCACATTTCTTTTGGTGCATCCCAAGATGCGGTTGGCTTTCTGGGCTGCAGAAGTAAATAAAGAAATGGAGAACACTCAAAAAGTTTTAATCCTAAAACAGAAAACAATTAAAATTGCTAACACACAGCTTGTCAGTGTGTTGGCAATTAATTGACAAATAAACAACGGAATTTTTGGCCTATCTGCACATCTCATCATGAGAATGGCTGATGACATTTCAAACATACCTTGAGTTCAACTGCAGTTAGCAGATAACATAAACAACCTGAAAACACCAGGCAGGAACAACACAGCACAATTTCAATCTGTTTTGACTTAGGTGCATCACCACAGTTTCATAGAAACAGGTCACAGTTAATGGAATTTTATTTGTCATTTTAGAACATTCATGATGCAACTTTTTGGCTGGCTACCAAAACCTCTCTGACCTCTTCCCTGTGAGAGGGAAATTAGAGAGAAGCTAGCAACCAGGCAATTCCAAGCGTATCTGCATACTTTTACCCCTAAGACCAGCATCACAACCACTTTACATCGTTTTGGTAAGTTTACAAAGAGAATCAGATTTTCTCATTAATAGTAAACAGTTTGGGAGCTGTTACTTTGGGGAATAAAAAACTGCAGAAGCAGTTAATTCAGCTTTGAATTATGATATCAGAAATCACTGCAATGCTAAATATCTCGAATGCAGTAACTGAGTATATCAGTCTGAATAAAAATCATGCATTATACTTCCTGTTGTTGGCTTAGTGCAGCACAGAGTAAAAAAAAAAAAAAAACAAAAAACAAAAAACAAAAAACAACCCCAAACACTGCAAACATTTAACAAAAGTATTAAAAGAGTAAGTGCTTCTTATTCTGCCTCTGTACAGATAAAAGGGCTAGATAATGTATGTTGGGGCTGAATGAAAATACATTACGCTCTTAAATCAGTGGGAAAATATATAGTCAAAACTATCTCTACTGGCGCTCTTGAAATGTCATGATGATCCATTTTATTTAAGATGGCCTGACATGAATATCTGTGTGTGCTTCCGATAAAACAACTAGTATTTTGAAAATTTCATGCTGGTCTACTAAAATAGTAGACTGCAGTTCTCCATATCGCTAAAATAGCCCATTAATCTGCCATGCTGTGATATATCAGATATATAAACAGGTTTCTGGTTACTCTTAAAATGGACTTCAGTTTGAATTTTATAGTTTATAAAAGATTAGGTATTGTTCTAACACATTCTCTTCTCATTCCCAGACAAAACACAATGCTTAGAATTGCCATCAAGGTCCTACAATAACAGACATACTTTTTCAAAATACTGTTCATTACAGACACCTCTGGCATTTAAGTTTCCTGAATAGGAACTAATCCAAAAATCAATGTCAGCTTTTGTATTAACAATTACTAGACATGCACAGAAGTCATGTATCTTATCACAGAAACCTCTGCGTTTATGTGGGGTTTTCTTACCCACTGGAAGAGTATTACCAAGTGCACTATTTATTAGCAAAGCCACGGAAGAGTGAAAGCCAACAACCACAACCAGTTAAGCCTTCTCAACTATTTCTGAATTCTGCTAAAAGTGGTTTGCAGTAAAGCGTTAATTTTAATATGTACCACAATTTTTAAAATTGAAGTCACTGTTATTTGCTAAGTACATTACAGCTAAAACCATACCAGATTACAGCTTAAAAATACAAATCAGGATTCATCACAGTTCCTTATGAACATCGCAGTATTAAAAATGGAAAAAAAAACACAAAACTTCTTTCTCGATGATCATAATTATTACTAAAGAAATAGGACAGAGCCCTATAATATGCACAGTTCCCAAACGCTGAAAGAGTTCAGATCACTGATAAAAATATGACTGTTACAGAACATTTCTGCTATTTAAATGCTTATTCATAAGATACTGTGTGAGCCATTAACCTCTCAAATTGTGGGTACCAATGACCACTCAGCCTAATAATCAACAAAAACTTGGATAAAAAATAGATAAAATAGATTGATTAGCTCCTGTAGGAAACAAAAAGTGAGCAGAAAGAACATTGATACTATCGTTTTCATACATTAGTTGACTTGGTTAATACTTTATCAGAAAGCATTCCAATAAGGAAGTGATGAAAGCTGAAAACAACCTACAGAAGTTATTGGTACGATAATCGGCTTTGAACAGACACATGACATGGCTTATTTGAAGGAAATCAGTAAAAAGGAAGTAAGAGATTCTTGCACGAATAAGTGGCAACATATGTGTAAATGGGAAGCCATCAAAATAGGAGACAACAGAGCAGGTTTGAGAGATACATACAACAGAAAAAGTATGAAAGTAGTGATAGCAGCACAAGAGATTACATGAGACTTTAAAAGTACCTTACATTTTCAGAACTGACATGCATGGTTAGATCTGTATTAGTATACTATAGGCAGGATTTAGATACTTGATTTGGTGCCTACATTCTAAAATTAGATACTCAGCACCACCACTGTTACTTAACCCTGAATATCAGCACACTCAGCTCCTATTGCTCAAGTTAGCTGACATCTCTTGTACTATCTTAATTTTAATCAGTTTCACTTCTGTTCATATCTATGGATAGTTCCACATTCCTTTGCTTCCCTCAGTTGTGACACCCTAATTAAGGACGTCCTCAGAAAACCAGGCTGAAGACAGACATCAAGGCTCCTGACAAGTGTTCTCTGAAGCTAGGTCTTAAAACCTATGTGTCTTTACTCTCAGATGTGTGAGCTAATCCTTAAATTGATCTTCTTTTACACTCCCAATTAATATTTAATTATTCCATGCAGAACAAAACACCTTCAAAAGGAGACACTGCTACCATCCCACCTCGGTATTTTATAGCCAGGATACTTTCCTGGAAGATAGGAGACGCTGATTAGATCTCCCTCAGGCAGAGAAAGGAACCAAACACAACCCTGCTGCCTTTCAACTGCTGAGCTAGTGCATAGCATGAGCTGGGAGTGGCAGGCGAGGAAGAGTAAGAGCTTTTGAACAAAAAAGGTGATACAGCTAATTTCAGGAAAGGAATCCTGAATTGAAGAAGACTATGGTTTCCCAGTTCCAGACAACAACACTGCTTAAGGTACTCCCCCATCTGAAGTTCTTTCCCAAGCATCTCACCATTCAGCCTGTTGGGATTTGCTATGTAACCCTCCTTTTCAGAGGGGCTGCCTAACCAGCTAACCTCAACGATGTTAATTCATTAACACTGAGCACCTAAGCACTGGAAAGCTCAAAGCTGCAGCACCTTGTGCTTTTCTTTGTGAGTGTAGCACCCACTGACTTAGAGAAGAGATCCAGAAGCAACATGTCACTGCCAAAATGGGGAAATACATCAATGACTTGGGTGGCAGCACAGTTCTGGATGGACTCTAGGCAACAGAGTTTAAAAGTGAGCAGCCTGGACTGAGAGCACTGACTGTAATGCAACAGAAATTCACAAGGAAATGAAGTGAAGGAAACCTTTTGGCTATATAAACAGGGAAGTTCAGAGAAAGAAGAGCACCTACAAAGCAACTGTTCTCCACGTGCCCCTACTGTGTTCCTTTCTTCCATAATTTCCAGTCTTACCACCAAACCTCCCACAATTTGTATGCCACACCAGTTGTCTTCTTGAAAGCTACCGTCTTTCCACAGTCTTACTCTAATATCCCTTCTCTCATCACACTAATAAACTTAACACAATTAACCATTAAAATAAAACATCCTATGTTTATCTCTCTCCCTGAACATATATAAAATTATTTTAGATTATTTGTAACACAGACTGTAATTTCCCCTAATTAGGGATACTAGGTTAGATTCTCCACTGCGATATGAATCAGTACATTTCCAAGAAACTATCTGATTTACATCACATGTGTATCTTGCTTGCCTAGTTAATATGCATCAGGACATTATGCAGGAATGCATTCCACATGGCATACATGTCCATGAACTGAGTGATACACCACACACATTCCTTCCAGATCTGAGATGTCAGAGAGGGTGTCTCACAACACTGCTACACTTGCACCTGTTCAGGTAGGTGTGGTTGAAGCATTACTGCAATAACCGTATTACAGATAGACATGCAGGAGGAAATTGAAAATGAGATGGCATAAATCTTTGAGATTTCCATAGGCCATTATCATCCAACATGAAACACTGCTCCTTTGCATTGCTTTCTTTTTCCTTTCTTGTGACCACATCTCAAGGAGTCTCCTGTATCACAGAAATGCTTGGTACAAAGCTTCATGCATTCTGAGTTAGCATTTTTCTGAGAACTGCCCTGTGAGAACTGAGGATTGCATAACACGTCACGCACGTGAAAGTCAGTTTATCTAAGAAAGGATGGGAAGCACACGGACACTTCATTTACTGTACTAAAACAAACAGCCTTAAAGTGTAATCCTTCCACATGACATGGTGATAGCTTCAATCTTCCTTCTTTCTTCCTCCTCAGATAAGGACTGCAGCTATTCCACTTTCTACACCCATCTTCAAGTTCTTAAATAAAACAAAATGAACACAACAACAACTAGAATACCAACTGTGAAGCACTGCAGAGCACCCAAGTTTTTTCATGCTACATAACTAGGAAAGAATCACATAGAGGTCCTTGCAAATCTTCAGACCTCCACAATCAACAGCCTTTCTAAAATTAATACCAGACTCAGCAGCGCTGCACAAGATATCACAAGCCTGTAGGATCACAGGTAATTACTCATACTTAGTGTGATCTGAGCTTTCATCACAATTCCCAAACTGTTACAGCTGCACACAGTAGCTGTAGCAACTGAATGTTTAGTCAAGAATACTTACATTATCTAAATGCCTCATCTGAAACGTGCACACATGTAAAATTCAGCTTCAATTTAGTGATATACATACTGAAATTATATCAAAAAGAGCAGCAAAAATGCCAAGGTACATAAACCAAGGTTTATCTTGTGAAAAGTTACGATTCCTGTTGACATGTGGAAGTTCAAGCTGTTGCAATCAAAAGGTGTGTTTGCAAGTTTAACATTTATAATTACACAAACATTCCACCACCCTTAATGTCAAACATACTGAATGCCTTCCTGACAGTGAGAGGCTTTTCAGCTGGTGAAGAAAACAGCATCAGGAATTCAATTTGTGTACTATTTAAAATTATTATCTATCTACATTTCTAAAGACAATGGAATCCATTTCTGTTCCAGTCTGCTACTCTACAACAGCCAGATGCTACAATAATGGATAGGATATTTAAATGCTAGACATCTGTATGAAGATTTACTTATAAACTGCTCAAAAATATTACTAAGCTAATATATACATGTAATAAATGGTGAACTGTTTACTACAGAATGCAGTGGTTCAAAGTTTACTTGTGCCTATTTAAAGTTTATTAATTATGAACACATACAGTCTCAATTAAACAGACATTAGCCCTTTGCAAACTGCTTACAAGTGAAACAGTATAACATTCATGCTAAAAACATTAAATCAACTATAAATGGGTTTGTCTGCTGCAGACAAAGCTATTTTCACTTTGGAAGGCAACAGTCAACTGAGATTGCAAGGGACAGGCAAGTAACAATCCTGGCACTAACCCTTTATGTGACTTTGGAAAAGCTGTCCCAGGTTTTTCCACTTTCTTTTGTCTGACTGGTGTTTAGACAACAGCAGTCTTGGATCGGTACTCAGGCCTGGAAGAGATTACTTGCCTAGGCTTCTTGTATAATCAGTGGAGAGTATGTCATAAATCTTCTACTGATACATGTAAGAGCTTTTCTGTAATTCTTTGAGCATGTAGAATATGGTGTTTAAAATGAAATCAAAGCAAGTGGTTACACTCCTATTGCTAAAAAAAAAAAAAAAAAAAAAAAGAAGAATTTAGATAATTATTAATCCCTGTTATAGTCTGCTGGGTTTTTTTTTCCCAATAAATAGAAAACAGTAATGTGGCATTTCTGTATGCAAATTCAAAATTAGAAAACGGGACAAAAAGGTTGTAACACCAAGGGATACAGCTAGATTAGACCTACAGGCCCATCTGACTTAGACATTTTTTTATAAAAATAAAGAAAAAAAGAAGTCCCCCATACACCACAAGGAAAAACTCTGAGTGATAGTAACCCCAAGATCAAAGTAGCTGTAGAAACCATGGACATGACTGACTCTAAGAACATTCACAGGTTTCTTAAAGGAGTACTGCTTTTTTTTTTTTATAGAGCAAATGATACAGATGCTCAAAATTAAAATAAGCAGCATATTAGGCTTCTGCCTAAAAAAGATAAATCTATAATTTGCTGTTACATTATTTACAATTCAGTTACATGGTTTTTCAATGGCTGCGTTGAAAATTTCACATACCAGCTGCAAGATACACAGAGGTCCAAAGCAGCCTGAAGTATAGAGCCATACTTCTTCTTGTGGGGCTCTCAGAGCCCTGCTTTTTCTTTCCACAATCTGTAGACCAAATGAGTCTTTCTAGAAAGCAGGTAAAATGGCTGATATCCACGAGGAGCTGAAATGCTGCTTTGAAGGGAAAAAAATTTTGAGTAACTGGGCTGCACTGAACCACGGCAACAAAACAGCTGTGGATCCTGATGTTCCTCCTGTTCTCCTTTCCAAGAGTCAGTGGTCACTGTGTTCCCTTATGGTCTCAGATCAGAAGAACTTCTGTTGTACTTCAGGAATGACAGGCCCAGAAGCTTACCGACAGGACTGTTCCCTGCCCTGATAACTATTTTAAAATAAAGTATCAGAGAAGAGGGGACCTCTAGATATAATATCCTTACAGTCACCATGCAATATAGCAGAAACCAGACACAGGTGGGTACTATCATGACAAGGCACAAATGTATATTCTCCTTAACGCTGGTTGCTGTAGCAGTGGGGACAGTGTTAGAAAGAAGGGTGATGGATACCACCACTAGCAGAACCGTTCCAAACTTTCTACCAGGCTTTAAGTGTCTCACTACCCCAGTTAAGTTACCCTTGCCCTAGCATAAAGAGCTAAAACCAGGCACAATTGCATCAGTCCAGATCTCAAAGTGTTTTTAAGCAACTATAAACAAGCCAAAGCGATTCTATGCATTCAGCATAAAAATGTTTAATGTTGAATCTACTTTACTAGCTAACAAGTGAAATTCAAGTAGTTCTTAAGCATCTGATAATGCAACTGTTCTCAGCATAAGCAAACTGCAGTAATTCTGACAGGGCAAATGCAGCACTTGGTGGCAGGACAGAAACGGGACTACTGTTGAATTTGGCTGCCTTTTCCAGTTCATGCCATAGCCTAACAGCATCTTTCAGCATTTGTTTATCTGATGAGGTCAGTTTGTTGAAGTTAATTTTTATTGCCCTATCTCAAATAAAAGGAAATGGGAATCATTAAGTCACCTTTCCTGATCATTCCTTCAACACACCTAGCTTCCTAGAGGAAAAACTACCCTCTGCTGGAATAACAGAGAATATACAGGCAAGAAAACATTTCCTTAAAACTTTACTGCAGATCTTCTGAAAAGCATTCAGCTGCAAATACAGTCTGTCATCTGCTGCAGGCTTACTAAAGCTGGGGTTTATTCCAAAGATTTTGCAGCCAGTGTCCTCTGACACTGACTTACCTTATAAATTAATCATTCCCACAAAATTAGCCTTTTTTCTGAGCTTAAGTACATTTTTCTAAGAACAAAGGTGCTGAATTACACACAGTATCCAGTATCTTGTTGGTTTGTATTATTTTTCTTCATCCTGGAATCTTTCAGAATTCAAAGCTTATTGTGATATAATTCACCCTGTGCAAGACTTGATTACAAACAGTAGTTACGTACTGTACAAAAAACTTTGTGAATAATTTCTGAATAATTTTCCTTTATAAAAAGGAAAAATCTTTCCCAAAGAGCCCAGCCTCAGGATTTATTAGGAGAATTCTTCCAGTAGGCAATGAAAGCGCCATTGCATTGCGCTACTAATTGTTAATCCATCCTGACAGCTGGAAACGCTTTCACGCCCAGCCCCATAGTGGGCAGGATGGTACAAGAAGAAACTTCTATTAAACTTTCAGCTGATCATAACTCACATCTAGCCTCAAATCACATGCCTGAGCCAGCCTTCATGCTGCAGAGGTAGCGTACAGACTCATCATATACTATGAAGGATTCTGCCCACTTTCCGAAGATGGTCCAGGTACCTTCACAGAAGGAAACAAATTTCACTTCAAAATTACTGGCAGTCTTCTTCTCGAGTGTTTCACAAGGACAGAGAACACAACTTCTCCAGAGGTAGTATATTTTCCTGAGAAACATCAGTTTCTTTTACAAGGAGGTGCTGGAGGGNNNACAAACCACACAAAGTTAAGTATGACAACAAAGAAAGGAATGCTACAAAACCATATCGTAAATTAAGCCACTTCTGTGACTGCTAATCTGGCTGCAAAAATCACAGGTGCCTTTGATACACAGCTCTTAACACTTGATAAAAGTTTCAACTTTCCAGCAGAAATACACAGCTTCTGTTCTTTCTTCTAAGCTATGGAACACAGTTCTTTAACACATTCCCAGGGCTTGTTATCACACCTCAAGAGAAAAAAGGAACAGAAGACAGCCTGCTGCTTTGTTGAAATTTCTGGCACGCAGATACCATCACAGAATCACAGTCAGAATCCATGGAAAGAGTATTCAGTCTTCAGCTCTCTTGCAGAAAATCTGCAGAACAGCTCTGCTTGAGTAGGACCTGCCAGATAAATACTTCCTGTGCAAAGCTGGGTTGTTTCTGCTCCCATCACAGCCGTTGATTTGTGTACCTCCTGACAACAAAACGCAGCCAGCCAACTGCAGTAAGCTAAAACACCAAAATTTCCAATTACTAATATATACAAAGTGTATTCTAACAATCCCTCTAAACCCTATTCGGCATGTGTTCTAAAAAGATACTAGTTTACTATAATGAAAGTGCCACAGTTTGTGCCCAACAGGAATTTAATGGATAAGATTTTTTTCGGCCCAGAGTCTGACTGAGCTGTCTACTTGTAATTCATCAGCTAAAACCTGAATTAGACAAAAAATATTTTAAGGGCTCTAAAATAAGAAAATGTTTTGACAGCTAATTATTAGTGCTCTTCTATGAAATTCGCTTTTATGATGCTGGCCTCTAAAAGGCAAGTAAGAACTGCCAAAGTTTAAAAAACAACAAACAAACACAACTGGGGNAAAAAAAAAAGAAAAAAAAAAAAAAAACAAAAACCCGAAAAACAACAGTATAAGCCACTGTTGAGGAAGAAGTTATTTTAGTCTATACTGCCCCAAAGAAATTGGTGGAAAATAATAAAAGTATTTTAACTGTTAGTGCAGACTTCGCTACTGCTAAAATATAACTACGTACTGCTGCAGTGACAAATGTTATTACAGAGGAAAAAGTCATTCAGTGTGCTACAAAGATTAACAGTATCATTTAAACAGGAAAAAAAAACCACCCCAAACTTCAGTAGCATGATTGACTAATATGGAACACATGACTGTGGAGCAAATTATAGAGCTGTGTTTTTTGGCAAGATAGTGTCCTACTGGAGTGCTAAGGTGTCTCGCGTGCCAGTGCACAATCAGATCCACTGGCAGTGGCAGTCTGCAGCTCTCTCCTAGAGCAGCATGCGATGAGAAGAGCAGGGGGCTGCCTGCTTTCGCTCCCCAGAGAGTTCTCCCGCCCAGGGAAATCCCCCATTCATCAAGATGTTTTATCAGGTACAACGGAAATGTGCCAGAAGTACTAGTAATACTGCTAGTCATACTAGTAATAACCAGAACTCCTAAAATAAATTTAAAATAAATGATGATTTTATAGGAAAATATGTGGGCAGGAAAATCTCACACACTTTACATACAAAATCTTCTCTCTACTTAAAATGCTGCTTCTATTCAAATTACATTACAGATTACCCCACTTCCTTTTACACACTTTTCAACTTACTCCTTGTATATTTTTTCTTTCCTAATGATTAACTAAAGACTATTTTGTAACATTTGGTTCAGTGTATTTTCGTTGTCTATTACTAATGATTTTATTTTGGTATATAGAGTTTAGTCTAATGGTTGTTTTTTGCCTGAAAAACTTTGTTTCAAAAGCACGACAGCTGAACAAAAATTAAGCAAAAACACGTCAAGAAATTTTTGCCATAGCCAAATTTCCCACCAGAGGAGAAAGCCTGACAAACTGTTGAGTAAGTCAGGAATGTTACTGAACTTCAGAAGTTTATTCAGTTTAATATGCAAAGCATTTTTCAGACCTGCAGCAGGCTAAGAGCAGTCCAAATTATCCAAAAGTAGCTTTATATCCACTTTTACTGCCCACTGAACACATAGCTCCTCTGGAAGCTGAGCTCATAGAAGCACCCAGAAAATACCCGTCAATTCACATGCCTACATGGGCATTTTAGTGTTAAAATCACAGTTACATACAGCAGGGAGACCTCTGTGCAATTAACTTGTCTATATTCCAGCTGGCCCTGAGGAACACAGGTAAGGTTTTGGGACAGTGAGCTGGCTAAAGGAGCTTTTTAAGGAATATCATGTGCCAGGTGAGACATGCTGAATAAATATGAGCTTCTTCCCATACTATGGAAGAAGGAAAAAAAAGTCAAGTATTTTAAATCTTTCACCAAGCTAGGAATACAATGAACGGCTCAACTAATCAAGCTAACGTAGTTGACTTGTGTATTTCAGTATTAATCTTCTAAAAGTTGTAACAAAATTAAAGACAGAAAAAAGTTTGTTCTGAGGCAAGTTAAAGTTTATCCCAATAATTTGCAGTGTTGATGTTTTCTAATCTATTACTTTTTAAACAAACTGGGCTTTTTTTTTCCGTACATGATTGCATATATGATCCAAAACTTTCATTTTCTCTTTGTGGCATTTTGACGTCTCCCCTAAGTGGCTTCCACACAAACAACTTCTTTGGTGGTTACTCAGTGCTACAACATGGGGCTTTGCTACTGTGACAGCATGACTACTCATGTTGCAAGTGGAATTTCTTCAGTATTTCATTTCCGCTTTAAGTCTCTTCTTTGCTCTGAAGGTTAAGGTTTTTGTGTGATCATGCTTTTCATGTTGACTAGGAGTTCTAGATATCAGAACCATTAGCTCAAAGGGAAACTCCCGGAAGTTACTGAATTTTTCTGAGGACTCTGGAAGTTTTTAAAAATAGGTAGACAGATTAAGTTCACATACAACCTGTCTCACAATTCTGTAACTGATTTCTATTATATTCTCTAATTAAAGAACTGTTTCACAAAACTGATCTTACTATCATTGCACTCAAAACTACACTTTTGTTGTTTCTTCATTGATTTTCCCAACTTCCCTGCATTTTATTAGTTCTCTGGATGCAGCCATTATGAGACAGAACTTGTAGAACGAAAAATAGCTTCCAGTCCTTCACACACACACGCATACATACCTCTACTTACAGATATGGGCTTCTGAAGACACAGTCTATACCTTGTAAGACTGGATCTGTGGATAAGAAAAAAAAGAAAGTGAAAAAAAGGCAGCAACAAAGAAACACAAACCATTTCCTCTGCCCTGAGTCATTAAAAACCTTTGCACCACTTCAGGGAAGCAAGATAATTCTTTTCCCATTCTACTGTCAGCTGCTGCACCTGTGTTAACTTAATCCCACATTATGGCCTCTAATTCCAGAGGACCGAAGTCTCAGGAAAGAAGGACTGTTGAGAAAGTGCATACAATTATGCCACCCGAATTCAGCACCTGCTCTGTACTTAGATCAGCTTTCCAGAAACAGTTGGAAAACTGTTTAAGTTAGAAGAAAAAGCAGCCTTTGTGCTGTGCTTTCTTTTGAAAGCATTTTGAAGTGCTTATGATTTGCTTTTAACAATTAGGCAAACCTAATTGAGCAACCTCTACTCCCACGTGTAGCTCTGACAGAATGATTTTCCAATTTTGTAAAAGGTAAGGAGCTGTAAATACGAGCAAAAATAAAAGTTCTGTTTATTTTCTCTGAGTAGACCAGACTGCCACCACTACTACCATTGTCTGTGTAATTTCAAAAACAACTCTTTTTTTTCTAAAATTGTATTTTAGTTTTCAAAGCAGTTTGATAAAAACACTTGAAAGTTGACCAAATATAAAATCAATTTTCTTTTTTTTTCATGTCTTTTCCCATAGCCTTGAGAACTGAAACTCTTTGTTCTCTTTCCCACAGCACACACTTTTTCTCTTTCATATGTTTTAGTCTGTCAGTACGTCATGATACTATCACGAATTACTGAAAGCTGGTATGTCCACAGGCATCACATTCACAGGCTTATAAACAGAGGGGGGAAGGATAGCAACACTGAAAAGCAATCAGGTTTTTGTAATACATTCTGCCTTTATGACAGAGAAGTTGTTATAAGGATACAAATGTCATGCTTCAGGGAACAGGTTCTGTGTCCTTTGAAGCAACTGATGTCACCTAATGTATGAGAAAGGGCGTTAGACCAGTTGGGTCCAGGTGTCTGATCCAGAATGACAGCAAGAAGCTTTATCCCTGACCCAACAGCACTAGCATGGGATCACTAGGACATTCCACTCCAGCAAAAACACCCACACGTGTACTTCTTGTGGTGCTAAGTTGTTGTGGACATTTCTGGTCTGGGGACCCCACCACCACCACTGCTGGGCAGAAAGCTGCCACACAGGTATCTCATGAGAGCCACTGCTGTCCCTCCGTCAGCCCAGCTGAAGACTGAAGCATGATCTTTGAGGCTTTGCAAGCCTAACGTAATCTTGTCACAGTCAAGACAAAACAAGTTCTTGAAGCAAACATATAAGCACTTCCCTCGAACTTTCACACACCCTTCCTGTGTTGAACAACCTCCCTGCAGAGGCCCGATGCAGGCAGCACAGCACATCTCCTCCTCAGAGGTCACCCTCACTCCATGCTCAAGGGCCCGCTGGCTGTGGCTCTGCGGTGTCACCTGCCTGCACCTGCCCTCACCCCCGTGACACACAGCCCAGCGAGGCCAGGGCAGCCACTCGCCAACCAGCAGCCGGCCAAGGGCTCCCTTCCTTCCCCGGGACATGGAAGTGCCAGGCCCTCACACCCAGATCCCCAGCGTTCAGGCCCCAGGTCTGGAACACGGTGCCGCCTTATGGCCGCCTTCAGGGCAAGGTGCGAGGAACCCCCCGACACCCAGCTCCCGGCCCCAGGGAGCTCCTGCGCCCGGCCAAGGGGGTAGCAGCCCAGGTGCGCCCAGCGCCCTCCGACCCCTCTCTCCGCTCCGTCGGCAGCCCCCGGGCGGCGTCGCCCGCGCCCAGC
>VXBW01004693.1:39895-95726 GCA_013400375.1 Thinocorus orbignyianus
CTGGGTGGGGCAGAAGGTTTATTATTTAAACAGTAACTAGTGAAAAGATGTATGTAGCAGAAGGTATATGAAGGTGCAGAGACAGTTGTGTAGCTCTCCCAGACCTTGATTTCATTACTTCTAAAGGCACAGTGTTACCTTGGGAGTGTTCATATAAGTTGGCTTTTCCCTGCTAAGGCAGGACGTGTTTTCTATGTCTAACGTGAGTTAAGACACTGTCACTTCACTTAGGTGGATGACTAATTAAAAAAGGAAGCTTTCTTTTGAAAACAAAACACAGCCACATATATACACATCATCACAGTGTCCAGCATGGTTAAAGCTCTTCATTGTTAAGTGACTTTTATAGGTTGTTTGTCTCCTCACTGCGGGAATAAGCGACAGCCACATACGCGTCTTGGTGCTGTGATGCACTGCTGTACTAAGCCCTCTGGTTGCCTATAGACTGAGGCTGGGAAATGAGATACAAACTCAAAGAAGTTCCACATTTATGCTGTAAATCCCTAGAAATACTTGCTAGCAGAGACAGGTAAATAGCTGATTTAGACGTACATTTTCATGACTCAAAGGAGTTTTAGGGTGCTGTCACCGAGAGAGAAGCTCATCTGTAAGAGGACAGCCTGGCAGTCACCAGGAGCATGCAAGCAGTAAGGTGGTGGTAAAGATATGATTCAGTTGCACGAAGCAGGCTCAGAGGGTGCTTTGTGACTGAAGTTTTCTGATGAGCTGACTTCCTACTGAAGATTTCAGCTGAGTAAACCAGCACTTCAGTCAAAGCAAAGCATCTTCTGAAAGAGGGACATAAACCTCTAACATTTTAGAATTAATACCTTCATACCATAATAAAATAGCAGCCAGAGGCAAACCAGCAGACTATATTTACTAGGGTTTAACAAAAAAATTTTGAGTCTTAAAATATTAAATAGCCCTGAAATAATAGGAAAAGGCTTGTCTTGGTTTAAGAAGTGGTTAAAGAACAGTAAGCTGAGTCACAGAGAACAGCAGTTTTTAATAATCAGATGCTCCAGCACTCAGCTTACAAGTAGGGTTGTTTAGTGTCATAATGATTTATTCATAAAATCAGCAAAACTTTTCGGTGACAACAAGTGCTCTAAAAAAATTATGGGGATTGTGCAAAACACTGAATGAACTTGACAGAATTGGAGGCTCATCAAATTTACCAGGGGAGGAAAAGCTAAATGAAAAACATTGGTGAAAGGAAACTTTGTGTATAACCTGATATCTCAATGAGAAGAAAGGGATGTGAAAGGCACGAAGAAACATCTGACAATAGTTTTAAAATGAAATAAGGAAAACAGTAAATTGTGTGCTGAGTCTTATTTGCCCTCCACACTGGTTATCTTATCTTTCAAAATATTGTGAGCTTTTAGAAAATAGAATTGGATAGAGTTAAAAGTAAGGAATAAGTTACATGGGGAAAGATTTTGTCTAGAATAGAGTAGGCATTACTGTCTGGTCTTAAAAAAAAAAAAGAAAAAGCTAAACCCTTTCAAGAGTGAGTAGGTATGCACTGCTCCAAGTCTGTAATCTGCTCCAGCCGTCTGTCAGATACTTTCACAAATTTTACGTACGTGGTCTTTTCCTGGTCCTGACCACTGAACATTGTTAAATTGTGGTGAAGTGGAAAATAAAACACAGTGTTTCAAGGTGCACATGTAGTTGATTGCATGAAATAATCTAACAGTGTGTAACAGAATGTTTAATTGATCTAAAAGTTGGGATTTTCTTCTGGCTTGGTTGGTTTCAACTTTAAATATCAAGACTGTCCACAGCCAACAGCAAGGTCACAGACTTGATTTTTGAGGAATGGAGTAGACACCAACCAGACACCAAGCCCTTGAAGGGCAAAGGTTATTGGCTTGTAGAGCTGAAAGACTTGTTCCTGCTTACTACCGTACGGTTTTTAAATTTATCCTATCAGTATGTGGGGAGATTTTGAGGCCAGGTAGAAGCTATGAAGACAATTACCAGGATGACTGTAACTATACAAGTCACTTTATAGTACTTCATAGGATTAGAAGTCATGATCTGTAGTTAGTAAAAAGGAAAAGCAGCAAACAGCAGACAGGACGCTGACCCTGCAAGTACCTATCGCTTGAGCAGGAGCTCAGTGTACCTTGGAGCTATGGGCTTCTTAACACAACTGCAAACAGACTGCTGGTCCTTGTAAGATACGTTGCCTGAATTCCACAGCTTACAAAGCTTACATACAAAACTAATTCTTTTGAGATATGAATTATTCTAGTTTGCTGCTGCCTTTGATTAAGATTTCAATTTGCACAAATCCAAGCATCAAATTAGCTATTTCAGTGGATCATCCCACTTACTTGGCACTTACGTAGCAATATCCTTTACCATGCCATCTCCTACAGCAGCCTTGTAGCCAATACAGATACATCTTTTGCTGTTCTTGTCGATGATACACTAGCAAATGCTGTTTCACAAGCATGTAAAGCTATGATAGGACTGACATTCCAACACAGGTTTATTTTTACCTTGTTGTGATTAAGGTGTAATCCCAGAAATAGGACTGAATTGAGAAATACATTTGACATTCTTTGAGGGACTTCTAATAAAAGACATAGCACCTTTCTGGGAAGTAGAAACAGTTTTGTACAGTCCAGAGTTTTCACTAAATACATCTAATTAACCTATAAGTGCCATGTATCTGTCAAAAGGAAATAAAACATAGAGAGATTACATAAAGAAAGCTGTACTGTGCAACTACCACTTGTCCTTTTTAGCCAGAGTCAGCACTTAAAGACATTTGTCTGCCAGGTAGACAGAAAAAGTATAAACAGGTACCTCAGTTTCCTATGCTGCTTATCTAAAGAACAATCTCACTATTAAATCACTGACGTGTAACTATATCTACAAGCTTGAGGAAAAAAAACAAAAACAAAACACACAACAAACCAAAAAACAACTCGGTTGTCCAAAGCTGGACTGTGTACGTGTTCAACTGTCTTTCAAGAGTGCCTTCTGGTTCTGTGATCTGGATGAATTTATTAGCAAATACCCCTCCCTGTCACACCTCTGATCTTCCCGGTAATGACGGCAGTTACTTGTAGGAGCTGCTGGAAGGCCTCCACTCCCACATCATTGTTCTTTGGACTCTTGACTCTCAGGGCACTTACCTGTCCCAGCCGTCAGCTGGTCAGATACACAGACTGGCATTTACACACTTTCAGGGTGTATTCCCCTCCCGTAAGGAAATCTCAGTACAGAAAATAGAAAGGCAACGTCATTATGGCACGGGTTAATTCCCCCATGGAAATCTGACCTTTGTCTCTTTATACATTTGACCTCCTACCATTCTGGAACAGAAAAAATATAAAATATCTCACACCAATGGTCCAACAGGGTATTTCTGGAACAGATTTTTATCCAACGCCAGAAAATGTTGTGTCAACTCATTTTTCAGTTTTCCAGGTTAAGGAATGCCGACTGCTGCGTTTCAGCTTCAGCGCTGGTGTCGCCAAGCGGCAGCTTTACTTACACAAGCTGATCAGTTGGGCCACAAAACTTTTCCCCACCGGCCAGGTTAGCCCGTGGTTGCCCATTTCCACCCTGGCGGGCCTCCCGTGGGATGCCGCTCCGCGCAGGGCGGGTGGCAGAGCCGCTGGCAGCCTGCATCTGGGGCAGGACCGTGGGACACACACGTCCGTGGGACACCCGTGCCACCTAGTGGCACGATATTTTAACTGAGGGTATTTTTAAGAAATCGTCAATGCATTCCAGACAAACTGTAGGCATTTTGAAAAGTTTTGGCCTCTCCAGAAGCTGGTCTTCTCTCAACCAGTGATATACGGCATCATGTAGTGATGGACCTTTGATTAGTAGTTAATATAATATAAAGAATTTAAAAAATGAAAGCAAGTGAAGCTTAAAAAAAGAAAAGTCCATAAAAATAAGTTTAATATGCATAGGAACACTCTTTGAAATACTTGAGTTGCACATTTGGCTTAATAGAAAAATAAAGTCGATACATTAGATGTCAAAAAGACATTTGCAGCGTTAGAAATCATTAGCAGAGTAACAAAGAATAGAATTCAGATCATTATATTGCTGTATAAATTCAAAACTTTTCCATATTTTGACTTTTGTGGGCAGGCTTTGTTACCGATAAACCCAGAGAAAAGTACTGAGACAGAAAATACAGTCAGTCATTGATTTGACAGTTGGTTTGAGAGAGACTGTGTACACGGTACTTCCAAGGAGGGACTCTCCAATATTTTAAACACACTTAGTTGATAGCTTTGGAGCACACTGAATCTCTGATTTCTGACAGGCCAAATGCCACCACATTGCCCTGCTGCAGGAAAATTTCTCCAAACAAATTGTGAAGTTTTTCACCACACTTCTGCTTCATATGCAGGACTTGTAATAAAAATTACTTAAGAGGGCTGTTCTAGTTTGGCTCATATATTTAAATGCTTGTGTGATTCCTCCTAGCTAGGCAAGACCTAATTCATTTCAGGATTCAAAGATGAGGTTTTAAAAACCTGCTAATTTTTGCTGCTTTGTTTTTACTATATCAGATAAGATAATTGAGGGATTTATTTTGACCTGCCTTAAGGAATCTGAAGAAAACAGCATCTTCCACTATCAGTTCATTTCAGTGGGTTTCCCAGGCCTCCTTATAACTGGACATTGCATAGGTCTTGCTAAAACGGAGAAGAGCTCTCTGAGAATGCTCAGCGAACTGCAGCAAGCAAACAGTTGAGGGCATGCAAACAATTCCAGTGAGGACAGGTGCCATCAAAATGCATTTCTAAACTTGGGAATCGACAGCTCTAGACTTGTTTCTGGAGTCTAACATACTGGAGTTATAATCTGTGTTTCAGTTTGTTTCTAAATAAACGATTGCTAGACTTTTGCTAGAGGAACCAATGGGCCAGCTCTCTGCAGTGGAGTCAGATTCTCTCTTTGCAGGTAGCAAACAACCAACTTGAGGTATACCAAGGAAGCAGGATTCAGGTCTACCTCTTTGTTCCTGGGTTCTATCAAGAAAAATGAATGTTTAAAAATAGCAGCCAAAAGTTGGAGGTTCAAGGATTAATTACAAGCAGAAAGAGCCATTCCTTTCCTCCCTGTAACAAAGGCAATTTACAACAGTCTCCAAAAAATTTACAGCTGTTTCCAAAAATAAACTCATAGATGCCAATCTGAGATGCCTGCCTTTGCCAGCCTCTTTTCTTGCCGTAGCTTGCAGCAGCAAATCTAGATCTCTGCTTCAAAGTGTAAGCTTTGATTTCATAATGAAATTGTATAATTGTGCCTTTCTCTTCCCCCTCGTCCTTGGGTAGGTCCGTGTCTTCGTGAACCAGCTGTACCAGCCGGAATCCGTGAAGGATGTGAGACAGAACCCTGACCTGCAAGCCATCCGCATTGCCTCCGTGAACCCCATTTTGGACCCGTGGGTCTACATCCTCCTCCGCAAGACTGTCCTCAGCAAAGCCATCGAGAAGATCAAATGCCTCTTCTGCCGCATCGGAGGGGCTCGGAGGCAGCACTCTGGGGCCAATTTCAACTGCGTGGATGGCCGCAGGACCTCCTCTGCCATGTCAAGCCAGTCACCTTCCTTCATCTCCCGCGAGCTGAGGGAGATCAGCAGCACCTCGCAGACGCTGCTGTACCCGCCAGAGTTGAGCGAAAGCAGCATTGGGGGCCGGGTGCTGCTGCCAGGCCCCAGCGCCAGCCTGGCCCAGTCTGACACCACCTCTGTAAGGACACTGCGCAGCTCGGAAACCTCAGACTCTTCACAGGGGCAGGACTCCGAGAGCGTCTTCCTGGTGAATGAGATCAGGTCTGGTGGCGGGGCCAGCTCTGCATCCAAGGGCAGCCCTCTCCAGGTCACCTTTCCCACAGAGACATTGAATTTGTCAGAAAAGTGTATTTAGGTAGCCGTGAAAGGCATCAACCCTGGGGATATTTCCTGCTATCTTGGAAAAACTGGTGCAATAGATAGGTGTTTGGCCTATTTGAGGGGAGAGGGGTTCAGCTGTGCTCCAAAGGGCTATTTTTCTCTTGCCACGTGATGGGTATGTTTCTTTGAGACTACTGAGGACTGTGTGGAACAGACACCACGCTTGGACCCTGCCATCAGAAATGGTACAGGGCAGGTCTAATGGGGCTGAAGATGTGAACTGCCTTGTCTTGCTGGGGACACAGGAGAGCTAATGCGCCTCTGAAAATAGAAAGACCCATCACTTTTCTTTTTTCTTTCTGTCCCTTTCCAAATCTGGTAAAACTGTGTTTTCTCTCCCCATGGTTGCTCAGCTATCAAGAGTTTTAGCTTCTGGTACTAGAGCTGAACATGAAGCAGCTGCTAGGAACTGGACACGGCTACTCTGAGGGCAGCCTGGGGCAGGATTTTAAAGTGTCTCACTAAAGCATGAAAATGTGAATTTTTACCATTGTATATATATCAGGATTGAAAATATTTAAAAGTCTATTCTTCTCTATGAGAAGGTTTTTTATTAATACAAGGTATGTAGAAATGATTGCCAGCCTTCTCTTCCCCCAGGATTTCCTGCTGATAAGACATTCTTGATCTAGATTTGTTGTCCATACTAGGTTCACAGCTGATGAGGTAATTCTCTAGCTGAGAATACAAAAGCACTTTCTGAGTGAAATGGGAATATCTGCGCTATTTAGATAGAATAAGAAAACGCATCCTTTCAGTTAAGAGTATTCCTTTTCAGTATATGTACATACTAAAAAGCCAGGTTTTATTTATGTGCTGAGAATGTTTCTCTGTGTAACACATCTGCGCCTCTCTGAGTGCTTGGGCCCACATTCTGCACACACGTAGGCACACACTTACCATCGCCCATCAGAGTAGTCCCTCTACTGCAAGGGAGACTCCTTACATATAGAGTTAAGGACGTATAGAAGTGCTTTCAATATCAGGGTCTAAAACTTTCATCCCCTGGTTAATAGTCTTAATATTCACTTTAGTTAAAGCATCACTGATGTAATAAAGGTATTTTTTTTCATAACATTTATCATTTTACTTTAAATAGTAAATAGAACTTTATGACTGTGTAATCTGATACTCCATCCAATAAATGTACAAAACCATGGAAGCAGAATCTTCATTTAAAAGTATAGGTCATATAGAAACATATCCTGGTCTTGCAGCCCTTGATAATCATTTTTCCTAGAGTTTTAGTGGCAAACACATCACCAAAACCAGCTGTTAAGCACTGACAAAAAGGAGTTTTGTGTTTTATGTTGTAAGGGTTAGATCTCGTTCCAGAAACACTTGTTTGTCAATGTAATTCTGTACAGATACTTCGAGGATGTTTTGTCAAATACTAAGCATGTTATGCTGCTTAAAGTGTTTTCATGTGAAATGCTTTATTGTAAGCTTGAGCCTTATGTTGGTATGTTTAAGCAGTTGTACTGACCAAAGTAATTTTGGAGATCATGATTAAATGGAAATGTTCTGCTTGATCTTAGAAGTTTATATGAGTCTGCCGTTCACTGCCAACTCCTTACCTTAACAAGCCTCCCGTGCCGGAATGCTTTGTGCTCAGGTGCTGTCAAAACGTATTTTCTTCTCTTAAGTTTCTAAAACGCCACAGAATGAGCACCCTCAGCAAAAGGCAGCTATCTACAAAAACACCTCCAAGAGCACTCACACAGACCCGTGACAATTTTTCACGCAAACAAACAAAAATAAAGACCCCACACTCAGTTAAACCCCAAGCCTGGTCTGCTATTTTCCTGTAATGTGGGAGCAGTTGAGATTATTTGCCTGGATACATAGAATGTAGAAGGTGAGGGTAAGTCTCCACACAAATACTTGCTGCAGTAGCTGCTTTCCCACCAGTCAGGCTGGAGAACAGTATTACTCAGGTTCCTGCTACAGCTGCAGATAAAGACCTGCCTGAATTCTTTGCAATTAAACCACTTAACTGTGGTCTGCTGCTTACTAGTGAGCAGCAAATAGAATACACTCATCGTTCCTCCTGAGACAGGAAATCGAACCTGGTGGGGTGGGACGGTGGGACTGCCACCTGCAGATACACCAGTGCTGGACCACACCTTCACAGCTGTCCCCAGGCAGCACACCAGTGTTACTGGTACTGGATGCAATGACACCATGAAGGATCTACACTGTATAACACGTATTTCAATAAGCAGAGGCTTATGATTACTGTTTTTAATTGTTTTTATTTTATTTCTTGTTTCAGAATTACTATTTCTCCTCATTTCTAATGAGAAGTGGTCTGAAAGAGCTTTGAGGAAGAACTGACCATCTTCAGTAGCTGACCTACCTTCCCTTAGCAAACATGCACTGCAAGCCAAGGGTGTTCCTCCTGCTCACAGCATGGCCGGGGTGTCAGCAGTGGGCTGGACTGGCAGCACACGACATTGTCACCACTGACTCCCTCCCTGAGCTCCAGGGCTCCCAACCAGCCTGCAGATGACAGCATCTCCTGGGCAGCATTGGCATTGCCTGCCACAGCCCGATGGCAGCGCAGAGGCAGAACGGGAGCACCCCTGCTGCCTACGCAAACGCAGGCGGGCATTCAGAGAGATGTGTGTCCCCGTGTAGGGAGACAGGCTATTGTTACCTCTCCCTCGCTTGCCTGATAGTCCCTCTCAGCTCTAGCACCCTCCTCCACGCTGACTACAAAGACATTACTGAGTTGTCATCCTCAGCTTCCCCGAGCATAACAAGTCTCATAAAATAAAGCCACAGGCTTTCAGGGATCAGTTTGTCACAGAGAAGTTAAATAAAAAGGTTATTTTCCTGTTAGGTATCATGAGGACTTTTCCATACATTCTCTCACATCTGTTAGCTCCCTTCCACTCCTGGCACCAACAAAACCTGCTCCCACATTGGTATCCACCTTCCCCAGTCTTCCGTGTTCACAAAAATGCTCCAATTTGCCATTCAAAAATTTCTCATACCAAAATTTCAGCTCGCTGACTGCAGCCTGCTAGTCCTGACTGTCCCTAACTTCCAGCAATCCATCCTGCTCACACGTCCCAGATCACCACCAGTAACTGGCTGGAAGGCTGCACTCAGAGTTGTGGTCAATGGCTCAATTTCCAAGTGGAGACCAGTGATGAGTGGTGTTCCTCAGGGGTCAGCACTGGGACCTGTTCAGCATCTTTGTCAGCAACATGGACAGTGAGGTCAAGGTCACCCTCAGCAAGTTTGCCGATGACGCCAAGCTGTGTTGCAGCTGACATGCTGAAGGGAAGGGATGCCATCCAGAAGGACCTGGACTGGCTGGAGAGGTAGGATCGTGCGAACCTCATGAGGNTGTCATGTAGCGATAGGACAGTGTTAACGGCTTTAAACTGAAAGAGTGTGGATTTAGACACAATGAAGAAATTATTTACTGTGAGAGTGGGGAGGCACTGGAAGACGCTGCAAAGAGCTGTGAAAGCCCCATCCCGGGAGGTGTTCAGGGCCAGGCTGGATGGGGCTTTGAGCAACCTTACATAATGGGAGGTGTCCCTGCCCATGCAGTGCAGTTAGAATTCAATGATCTTTAAGGTCCCTTCCAACACAAACCATTCTATGATACAATTATACTTCAAATTTACTGTTACAGCTACTGAATGCCACCAGATCTTACTAGTCCGAGGCCTTGTTCTGGGCCTGTTAGCTTTACCAGATCTGGACACCAACTGAAGTCTAAATCACCCGTTTTCTGAATCTGAATAATCAACTAATTCCCCACCTCTAGTTTTTCCCTTTGATCATTTACCTTCTATAATCCTTATTGCTCCTAGCGTTGAAGCTTTTAGAAAACCAGCCCTCAAAACCAGCCCAGCACATCTGGTAGGATCCAGCTATCACCCACACTCGTAAGCTCCTCCTGCTTCTGCGGTAGACCCCTCTGGAGATACCACAGACCAAGGACTCCAGTCCATTCAAGAACATGATGTTAATATGATACTGGCCTCCAATGAACACAGGCTGTCTGCAACCTGCCAATAAATCAAGCCCAAACCACAAAATAAACTAAGAGAGCACCCACCCTCAGCATTAGCTTTTACCTCCTTCCCCTTGGTTTGAGGATCTGGGAGAACTTACCTTATGTGGCCGTAAGTTTCCAGTGCCACCTCTCTCATCTTGATCCCCAACAACACCAGACACTCAAAGACAACTTTTGGGAACTAGAATAGTAGAATAAACTGTTATCTTTGTTTTTTTTCCCCTCCATACCTACTTTTAAATGCAATCACTTACAGTATTACCTAATTAGTCATTGTCGTGTTGTCTAATCCATATTTTTTTTGCCCTCTAGCATTGACAGAAAGAACTTATTCTCTTTCAGTGTAATCTATATTTAGTTTTCTTAAGATTCTTATCTCCATCTCTAAGTGTGGCATTCATCTGCCCTGTTTCAGATTTGCCAGCCAGTCACCTTCAGGTTCCTTTGTAGTCAATGGAAATAATTAGACACCTTGGGAGGCTGATTCAACTCATTCTGAGATACTTATCTAACACAAGGCACATGAATGGCTCTCTGAAGCTGTGCATTTCTTTCCACTGGATATAAAGGGATTGAAAGGGAAAAAAATATATTTAAATGTTTAATTTTAGATTTTAAATCAAGCAAAATTAATCCACCTAATCTACTGTTGCTGTTGTTGAGATTTCCTCTGTGACGACACTGCAACTCCTCAGCCTTTTAACATGATTCATGTGGAAGGCAAACGCATAGGAGCTACTGCAGCCACTACCACTAGCCATGATGAAGATCTATAAAAATAAAATCCCTGCTGGTAAAAATGGCAGTGTGCTTCACAGATATCCTATTATTGATAACAACAAAGGTCTTCTCCTTCGGGTCTCTCACATGGATACCTGAGAGGTTTAAAAGCACTGAGCGTTATCTTCTATAAAACGTTTTTCCTGAGACGTCTTTTGCCCCCCCCCCGCCACTATAGCACATTACCATATTCAGCACAGGCAGAAGCAACCACCTGGTCAAACGAGTAACATTATAACATGGTCAGCGGTAACCCTTATTATAACTAAAAGAACAAACATGCATCACTAAGCAGCACAGGAGTCAGTATTTTATCCAGAGATCCAAAAAATCCCATACATGCAAAACACGGCGTGCTGTACAAAACCCAGAACTGGAATCAGCAATATGTGAACTTCTTCCCAGTTTGAGGATAACATCGTCACGAGAACTTACTTCTTCTACAGTGCTCTACAAGACGTTACAGTCCCCACAACACCTAGAGTTCCCAACCTGATCTATTCAGAAAGAGAACACGTTTTCTAGATGGGATGGAAACAACCACCCCTCAAATCTGGCACAGCTGTTCTGCCTGACGGTGTAACATTCACTTCAGTGGAAACAAATTCTGTGACAGCACATCCCTCGGAAAGGAGCGAGGCAGCCCTTCCTGTACGAGTTAAATGCGTTGCACTGGTGCAAGAATAGAGGCCAGAGAAAGAAAAGGTGTGTTGGATTATAGCTGAGCTCCTTCAAAATGAAAACATACCTTACAGCACCTTGCTTTGAAGAAATCTTTGTAAAAATCCTTCTTATACTAACTCTTCCTATGGCTGAGTAAATTCTATTATTTAAGTTGTTAGAAAAAATAAGATTAAGAAATTCTTCAGACGGGACAGTTTAAACAGCCATATCTTAACCAAATGTCTATTCAGTAAACATTTAAGATCTATTTCTGAACTGAATGAACACATAAAAATGTGGCAGGGGAATGTTTTATATTTCTTAATATATTTTAGTTGTTGTACTTATTTTGAATACTCAGGTGATGTTTAACAGTGTAATTTTTTTGTGTGCATTTTTTTTTGCAAGCACAGATCTAAAAATTCACATACATACAAAAATACGTTCAGGAAGAATCTTGAAAAAATGAATGAAAACTTAGTCAGTACAATACTGCAATTAAGTTTTTGAAAGGAATAACTAATTTCTACAAAGACTGTAAGCATCCTTTTAAAGATCTTCAACTGAAAGTATGATCTGAGATAAATTTTTTTTTCTACAATACACTTTATATTGCAAAAATCACTACGCTTCTCAAGCAACATTATTTCCTTTTTAAAATGTTATTTTGAAAACAGGTATGAAAAATTAGTATGACTCATTTCACAAGGTTTCACTTGTGTACAAAACTATTACTCAAATGTTGTCACAATTCAAAACATTATCAAAATCAAGTAGACTTGGTGTATTCCCAATCCTGAATTCTCCAAGGATTCCTCAGCTGACCATTTTTTCCAGTCCAGTTAGGAGGTGACCCTCTCCACTGTCTCTCCAAGCCAGTGAAATGAGGAGTCTCAGTACAGCGGACACCAAAGAAACAGTCTGACCTCCTTTCACTGAACTGCCTGTGTAAGGACCAAAAGCCACCTTCCCCTAAAGAGAGATGAATGTGAAAGAAATCTCCTACTCCCAAGTTAACACAATGTGAACACCCTCCACAGTATCCAAAATCCAAAAAGGATAACAAGGGAGACTAACGCAATGCTGCCTTGAAAAACTGGTTCATTGAGAGCATATTTTAAACAGCAGGTCATAAGAATTAGGAAAAACAAACTGATTCCCTTTATCAGATTAACCTCACGAGGAAATAAAAGGCTAAACGTAATACACCACAGATACACCTATTTCCAGCTTCCACCGTTTGACTTTTGATGATGTCTGCAGTACAACATTCAAGATAAGGACAGGTCAGTTTCAGTCTCAGCTGAATGTTCTTCCTTCTCCTGAAACACCTAGTAATAATTAAGCATTCAGGGGTGTTTGGTTTAGCATTTCCTTTCATCTAATTACAAAGTGTCTGACCCATTCATCTGTGGAAGCAACATACAGCTTTTAACTGATTTCATTTGACTCAAATCTGATGCCAGATCTAGCACAAACACACAAGCAAAATAATAATCCATCTCTGCTTTACAGGAAACTTGCTCATAGAATAAGTAATCTTGATGGAAACAAAGACTTCTGATAACAGACAACAATTCACACTTTAAGTGGAAGATAAATAATATTATCGAATAAGGCTTGAAATGGGTTTTTTTAAAAAACTTTTACAGTGTAAATAAAAGTTTATTACTGGGAAAATGTAGACATTAACTTGTAAAATTATGAAATATATCAAGATGAAAGCAGTTGCTAGAACGTAGTTATGCATTTTAACATTACATTTGTTCATAAGATTTTTAGTATCAACTCTTGGCTTTCTTCTCTAAAAATATGGATGGAACAACAACTCTGGTCATTGCATTTTCAACTCACAAAAGAAAAATAACTTCCAATTCTTCAAATTTTGTACGCCCTCCCACTGCTTGTAAAACAAAACCAAAGCAAGCCCAACATAATAAATAACAGCAGTTCTTAAAACCGTGGCAACCCCTATGGATGCCCTACCGGGCTCTGATGAAAAGGCTTTCATCAGGAGTTGTAGGACAATTCTCCTTCTCAGTAACAGTCTCCACTGTGCCTGAAGCAGACACGATCACTACTGTTTTAGCTGCTGTAAGAGCCTTCTCCTTCTCTGCAATGGCAGCACAGACTGCCACAATTTCATCACTTTCAAAGTCATAGTCTGGGATTGCTTCTTGTGCAAGCTCCTTTCTGTTTGCCAGTGCTTGCACTGCCTCAGTCTTTGTTGCCTTCTGCTCTTCATGTAGTTTCCTTGCCCAGGAAAGGTCCTCTTTCCATACTTCAGGGTTCATTGGAAAGATGTGCAAGGACACTTGGAAACTTCGGATTGCCTATGAACAGAACAGGGAAGACACAAGAGTTAGAAACTTTAAAGCCTACATATTTCATCATGTCTTGAGTACCATGTACAGTTTTGGGCCCCTCACCAAAAAAAAGACATTGAGGTACTGGAGCGGGACCAGAGAAGGGCAACAGTGCTGGTGAGAGATCTGGAGAACAAGCCTCATGAGGAGCAGCTGAGGGAGCTGGGGTTGTTCAGCCTGGAGAAGAGGAGGCTGAGGGGAGACCTTATTGCTCTCTACAACTACCTGAAAGGAGGTTGCACAGAGGTGGGAGTTGATCCCTTCATCCAAGTCCCACATGAGAGGACAAGAGGAAATGGCCTCTAGTTGCACCCGAGAAGGTTCAGATTGGATATTAGGAAAATTTTTTACACTGACAGGATTATTAAGCATTGGAATGGGCTGCCCAGAGAAGTGGTTGAGGTATCATTCCTGGAGGTATTTAAAACACAGACTGACATAGTGGCTAGTGACATGGTTTAGTGATGGGGTTTTTTGTCAGAGTTCGGTTGATGGTTGGACTACATGATCTTAAAGGTCCCTTCCAACCCACACAATCCTATGTTTCTGTAACAACAACAAAAATAATGGCATACATCATTCAAGCAAAGACAAAAGCCATCTCATTCCCGTTTGTTTTTAGTGGAACAATCCTCCCTCAGATCTAAGTTCAATAGCAGTGTCACCCCCCTAACAACCATGCACATAACACACCAAAAAAATCACTATAAAAGTAAAGCAAAAATATTTTTTGTTTTGTTTTTTGCTCCCTGAGCCTACAGGAGAGCTGGGGAGGGACTCTTTGTCAGAAAGTCTGGTGACAGGACGAGGGGTAATGGTTTTAAATTGGAAGAGGGGAGATTTAGATTAGATATTAGGAAGAAGTTCTTTACTGTGAGGGTGGTGAGGCACTGGAACAGGTTGCCCAGGGAAGTTGTTGATGCCCCATCCCTGGAAGTGTTTAAGGCCAGGCTGGACGGGGCTTTGAGCAACCTGCTCTAGTGAGAGGTGTCCCTGCCCATGGCAGGGGGGTTGGAACTTGATGATCTTTAAGGTCCCTTCCAACTCTAACCATTCTATGATTCTATGATTCTATGATTTTCTATCCCACTTTTCTCCTATCATCAGATGTACGGGAAGGCAGAAGCAGAGAGATGTGGTTTAAAGATCTACAGAAAAGGGATGACTGGGATTTGAAGTATCACTAATATTGTGCTTTTAAATTAGCAGGTAGTCATTTCACAAAGAGACCTAATACTAGAGTAATCACAGCCCCGTGATAAGCAATTTCTGTAACGTGTTTGTGGATACAAACACACTTACCTTAACAGGCAAAAGGAGACAAGAAACCTCCCAAATTGGAGATGCTCTTAAGAAGGAACTCCAATAATCTTATAAATTACTTAAGATTAATAAAAGCAAGTATAGCTGATATTGTTTCTCCCGTCTTGGGAGTCCCACAAATACAACTACTCAACACAGAAGCTGCTAAATATTAAAAAACATGTGACCATTTACTCCAGTAGGTTTGACAATTGGCAGTATGTAGGAAAAATGCTAGACCAAGAATTACAACTGTGCGGTATTTATAGCTATATTAACACTGAAAAGGTCAAGACTGATCATGCCTACTCAGGTACACAGAGGCGTGTGTGTATTTCACATTTGTGACTGTATGGTCAGTTATGGAAGTGCCCACCTGAGTGACCAAACTCTTGTGTGACGATGTGCAGAAGCCCTATTGTAGGGTGGGAGAACAGTGATGATCTGGATTTGGGTTATATTTGGGAAGAGTTCTAGCAACTTGCATATAAAGACTTTAAAGACATATGAAAAACCATGAAATTCCATATTCTGTTGTAACTTATAAACACTTACACCATGCAAATTAATTTGAAAAATCACATTTCATCTGAATTGAGAGAAACTGCCAATTCAGCCTTCTGCTGGCACAGATTAATATACAGACTCTCTATGACGTGAACTCAGGAGACACAAATTAGATTTAGAAAACGCTGATTATGCTATCAGTATTACTGCTGTTGTAATAGGCAGCCTTTCAGTTCCAGGAAAGAAAAAACTTAGTACTTTATTATTGGTCCACAGCCAGCTCTGAAGTGTAGGAGCATGCTGAACTTTAAGCAGAAGGAGGAGTGCAGTTTCATTCTTGCAAAACAGAGTTGTTTTATGCAACTTCACTAACTTTTAATTTCAAGGGCAAAATTAGCTACAAATAAGCACTAAATCCTCTTTTTTTATTATTTATTTTTGTTGAAAATAAATACATAAACAAACACTATCCACTTTTAAGTTTCCCATGAAAGAGGCCCTCTGATTAAAACCCGTCATGTTATGGTCATACACAATAAACAACATTAAATACAATAATCAAACATAAGGTCAAATTTAATAAGCTTAGAAGCTGCCTAGATGATTCACACAATACAGCATAAAATGATCATCTTTGTAGATCCACTAAAAAAAGATTATGTATGTGACAGTTTTATAAATAAATCATAAAATAATACAACTTCAAAGTAAATTTTAAGTGCCGCAAAATATCAGTGTGATTAATTTTAAAGCAGCAATGTAGTACTGAAAACCACAGAATTGTCATCCACATAAAATTTCATGTTGCCATTGTAACTGCTTCCACTGCCATTAACTTCTATTAAGACAGAAGAAAATAAAATGATAGTGCTACTTCTAATTCTCCCGCTGATGGAGTCTTCTTTTCCAACTGCCTGTCTGGCCTTACAGGAAAATGTGGTGGCACTAGATAACTTGGTACTGCTAGCCTCATTTCAATGGGCAGTTGTTGTCTTAGAGACCCTGCACATAAGGACTACGGGATTTTTACTGGTAACAACAGCTGAGGAGAAGGCAGAGGTTCCTAACTTTTTTGCTTTGGTTTTCACTATCAACCCCTCTCCTCACACCTCCCCAGCGGAACGACCAGGCAAAAACAGGGTCTATGAGAATGAAGAATCATCTGCTGTAGGAAAAGATCAGGTTCAAGACCTTCTGAGGAATCTGAAGGTAGATAAGCCCATGGGACCTGATGAAATCCATCCACAGGTCCTGAGGGAGCAGGTGGATGAAGTGGCTAAGCCACTTTCCATTATATTTGAAAAGTCATGGTAACCTGGTGAAGTTCCCACTGACTGCAAAAGGGGAAAGATAACCTTCATTTTCAAAAAGGAAGACTGGGGAACTGCAGGATGGTCAGTCTCACCTCTATGCCCAGCAAACTCATGGAGAAAATCCTCCAGCAATCTCTGCTAAAGCACACGGAAAATAAGGAAGCGACTGGTGATGGCAAACACGGCTCCACAAAGGACAAGTCATGTCTGAAAAATGTGGTAGCCTTCCACAAATGCCCTACAGCATTGGTAGATAACGGGAGAGCAACAAACCTCATTGACCCACACTTATGCAAAACGTTCAACTCTGCCCCACTTAACATCCTGGTCTCAAAATTGGAAAATCATGGATTTGACGGGTGGATGACTTACTCTCTGCCTTTACAGCTCAGTGAACATCCCTGTCAGACACTGCAGCATGCTCTGCAGAAGTCACTGCTTCAGCCTGCCTCTACCACAGAGAACTCTACTCTATGGCTCTACTACATGCATGGTCATAATCCTGGATGACTGATGGAAAAACCACCAAAACTCAGAATCTATCCCAACCTAGAAATTGACATATTTAGCCCAAGAAAATAAAATCTGAAGTGATATGACTGCTCTTAACTCGTACATCAGGAAAATCCTGGAGGATCAAAACCATTTACCTCTCCATTTATCCAAATTATACTGCTAAAATCATTACAAGGAATGTTTTAAAAACAGCAAAGCAACTTTCTCCCCAGTCCCAGTTTGTATTCTGCATCTGTTTTAGCTAACACTTTTAAGTACAGGCTCTAAATGTTGAGAAGACGGACTTCCTCATTGTGGTTAAAGTCTCCGAAGTTCTGAGCATCTGGCAAGAAACTAACAGAAGGCAGCAGAAAAGTCAGTGGGGAATGCTCACAAGAACTGAGTACCCCTGCTAGAAATGTAGGTCACTTAAACTTCTGGATACTTGCCTGACCTTCTGCTTTCTTTCCTGAAGATAAAAATCACCTCTGAGCAGAAGATGTTTTCATGCAAGAAAAAAATGCCACCATGACCATGTCCAGATGGTTTCTTATTAATTTCTTCAAGGTCACTTTCAGTTGGTCTTTTTTTTTTTTAATGCTACTTTTGGTTTGGGTTTTTGTTTGTTTAATGAAAGCATGGCGCTCACTCTGTCTCATGGGAAGAACTGCTCTAATGAAGATATCAACACAGAATTGTTACTGCTTAAGTTGTCATCACCAATGTGGTAAGTATAATTTGTAAAAACAAATATTTACAATTATATGAGAGAAATACTGCAAGCCTGATCACATTTCTACAGTTTCTACATACATGTTGCAACATTTCCCCAAGTGTACTAATGCAAAATGTAGAATTTAAGGAATTTCTGCCTTTACAGAAATAAAGTTCTGCCTGCTCACATTGAAGTACTACTGTTGAATTACCCTATGTAGTAAATTTGGAAAGGAGAGCAAACAGCCTTTATAAAAGCTAAATAAAAAGAGGTTAATTTATCTCACCCATTCCGTCACAAGTTCATCAAAACCAAACCAAAACATCTTTTTTTTGTTTGCAATAAATTAATAGATTATGCAGCTCATAGTAGGAATTAAATTTGTTTCAAAGCTGTATTTTAGACCTGGGAAACTTGAAATTAAAATACAGTAAATTATTTTTTTTCTAAGAAAAAGTGCATCATTCATTGTGAAGTAATAAAAATATTTACAACAGACCATTTGGCAGGATGTGGGTAGTAAAGACAGATGTTGGTGGAAGAGAAATGAAACAAAGAAACAGAAGAAGCTGCTCCTGAGAAGTGTATTAATTGCCAAATCTCAGACATGAATAAAAAGCCCTCACACTTAAGTTTAATTAACTTTTCTTTGCAAAAAATATAATGCAATGAAAAATTAGAAAATCAGTGTAATGAAAGGGTAACAGGAAAAGCATAATTATGGCTTAGATCACCTGCTTAAGAGCCTCTACAGGTTCAATAATTATGAAATCATTTAACATTTTAAGACCTCTATAGTCTTAACCTTTTAAGATGCCTTAAAAATTGCTTGGTTTGGAAATAAACAATTAACATTATGTGCATTTTAGATTAACTCCCCAAGTTCTTTATACATGAGAATATATTCATCAGAAGGCTGTTCAATATGCCTCAAAGACGAAGACAAAAAAATAGAAACACCCCGTACTGAAGCACTGGAGACACCAGCAGGAGCTTTCCCACCTCTGAACCCCCTGCTCAGAGACAGACAAAAACATTCAGAGGAGAAAATACCTGGTGATTCTCCTCTCTCCCTCTTCACAGACTGTATGGTCAGTATAACAATTACAGCAGCACATGTGGTAGTGTTTTGTTTCAGATGAATAATGTGCTGTGATGCAAATCTCTGATTGTTCCCACCTAAAATGCTTTGGTTTGCATCATGGAATAGTTTCAGACTACATAAACAAGATCCCTTTCTGATTAAGCTTGACAATGCACTCCAAGAAAGCACCCAATGCGCTGCTCTGAAGTAAAACAAAATTAATATAAAGTAGATCCAGACAAAACACATCTACTCTTGCCTTTTACGCTACAAAAGCGATGGAGTGTCATCAGTTATGTGATGCAGATGCACATGTATTTACATTAAATATTTCATATTACAATACTGCACTAACATAAGCTAGCACAGTACACATCTGAAACACAGTGCTTGTCTTACATTATTCTCACCATCTTGAGGGCATTTCTGTTTGTTTTTTTTTTTTAATTCTGCTCCTTATAACATTTAAAAAAGAAACTGGTTTTGCATAATCTATTAGCCTCCCTCAAAAAAACATACGTTATTTTTTATTCCTGAAATTTTTTGGCCCAAACATTGCAACTTTGCAAAAACACTCTAAATTAACAATGGAATTATTTGTATTGAACCAGCACACAGCTACTTCTATCAGAAATAAAATAAAAACGGTATCTTCCTTTTTATCTGGGAGCTCACCATGGATTAGTTTTCTAATGGACTTCTGTGAACACGTCTGAATTAAAAAGTTCACTCAGCATGTTTCCACACTCACTAGCAGAGAACTTTTATACTATGTATGTTAAATTATTTAGAAGTGCATAGTCTATAAGCTGAGGGTGACCTGACGTGGGGAAGAGTCTCCCTTCGCATCACATCATGTAGCCAAGGCAGCACCATGGCATGCAGCTGCAACTTGAGAAAAGACGTGCTCCAGGTGCTGCAGAGCTGCCTGGCCTTTTTGCTGTCTTGCTTCAGCCTCTCTTTGGGGTGAAGGAGCAAAAAGGAAGCATGAATGAGCACACATGATATGCTGCACCTGAAACAGGAGTGGAAGAGATAGGGAAAACAAGATAATAGAATTTTAATAACAGGTATGTGTAAAACTGAGCCTGAGTATCAACTGGGACTTCATAGTGCCCTGTCTTTGAACTGTGGTGAGTTGCTCTGTAGCCATACAGTACCCAGAATCTAGTATGTGCAGTTATGTCAACATAATTATCACATTGCATAAAGCCACCACGTAAATATAGTATATAACACAAAAGGCTTTGATCTAGGGAGGTCTTCCACAAGCCCAACAACAAAGCCACACAGGAAGCATTCGTGAAAAAGAGCAAAGTGGAGGGAATACTGGGATAAATAACAACAACCTTTTCCCTTGCTTACTTCCAGGTTGCATAAGGATACTCAGTTATCTTGGTATTTCTGTACTTTCATTCTCTCACACATTATTCAGAGGATGTGGTTTACCAGTTTAGCTTATCAATGTTGTCCATTTTCCTACCAGTGCAATCTCTCCCAATCCAAGCTGGGCACGTCCCAAAGTCTGCCAGGCATCCCAGGAACGTGGGTTTCTCTGGACAGCCATTTCTGCTGCATGCACTGCTGGGAACATTTCATGTAAAGACATCAGGACCTATGACAGAAAAAGAAAAGTAACAGAAACAGAAATAAGCAAAACTGAAAACAGATTAAGTTTTCTGGGATCACCCAGGCAAACACCATTATTTCAATAACTAAGGATGGGTTCATTTCACCTAGCTTTTTTCTAGTTTAGAGGTTAGTTGTCTAATCACAGAAAGTAACCCAGAATCACTCCACAGCCCACAGAGAGAAATTAAAGCACAATGAATAAGCAAGTATTGATGAAAAACTCCTATTTTTTTCTTTTTGATAGAAGACTGGAATCTAACAAATTCAGTAGCAGCGTGCATGATATAATTATACAAACAATCCCAGTAATTCAGTATAGAAACAGCCCTTAACTATTACTATTGTATTTGGAGAATAAGTATTCCACAATAGCAAAACCTGACTTAGACATGAAGTCACCTACATTACAAAAAAGGAAAAAAAAAAAGAAAACAAAGAAGAGGTTTCCGAATGTGGAAATCTCTTTCACTCAGCAGTACAGCTTAGTGTCAGCCTGTCACCATAGTATTCTATTCCTTGCACTGAATCTCCATAACAAACTCTATAAATCATACTTAACAATACATAACATGGCTCAGACCTCAATACCTTGCTGTATTTTTCCAAGACCACCATGAGACTGGCACACTACCTGAAGACCTGCATCACTCTGAGATCATCATTTCAGACACCCACATGCTATGGTGATAGATACCAGTGTAAGAAACAAATGACAGCTGCATTCCTACAGCATGAGGAGAATGACAACCACAAGGGTAAGACTCATGTGTGGGCAACCACTTTCGTCCCAACTGACCCACAAGCATGATGAATAATATTAGAATATATTAGACTACTGCTGCAGTGCAAAATGCATTTACTTAACCTTACTGTTCCATGATATATTAAAAAGATAAATATTAGTGTGGATTCGGGATTCAAATGCAAGAATCTTGAGTATTTATTAACATAAAGTACTTCCAAAGGACTGGGATGAGTACAGTGTGAAAAAAAAGCTAAAACAGCCCTTTACTACAAAAAGTAATCCTGTACCCGAGAAATGCAGGAAGTAGAGCTTCCAATAAGCCCTTTGGATCCATACTCCTAATATTTTAATACAGACGATTTTTTTCTAAAGACTAGTCCTATGGTTTCTCTTGGATTCCACTTAATAGACTGTACACTGGAATTTAGAAGTACCTAAAAAATCTTTTAAAAACAACCTACAGTTGTATGTCATGTCATTTTTACTGTTTTTCCTCAACAGTTCTTAATGACCATCCTTTGCAAGTAAAGCTTGCCGTGAATGCTATGTATTCTTCCTAAACTTTCGGTTCATGGTGCTTTTCTGTGCTGTTTCTCTTATCTGCAGCAGATTTGTGAATTGAATCAAACTGTTAGAGGTGCATAGCTATACATCCTACCAACGTTAAGTGATTCTGCATGTCAGGTCACTTATCTCTTCATGTGTTTTTTCTCATAAAAGAAAACAAATCCGAGTAGACACTCACCTGAACATTTTAATGTATCTGGATCATTCAGTATTTCCTACCAGTAATTTCTACAGCAAAACAAGTCTAAGTAAGTCTCTTGTAGTTTCTAATGAATTTTACTACTTTGCTTACTGAATTGTTAATTCACCACGAAAAGATAATTCTTCCACTTTCATTTATATTATACTGTTGTGTGTCCTCACTTAGGCAGTTGTTTTAAAAATGCTCTTCTAGAACATGGTGGTAATTACTGTGCTCCTGGTAACTACAGCATCAGTTTCTCATGGTACACTCAAGCAAACACAAACTAGAATGTATATGCATTTTATCCAGCACAGGTACCTTTCTCAGCTATTAAAAAACGACCAAGCTGGACTTGCCAGTCATTATAAAAGAATAAACTTATTACCACACACTATTTTCCTACAGTTTTGTTTTCAGGTGAAGACTGATGGTCAAAATGAACATACAGTGGTAGACATGAATGTGTGCAGCTTTACCTGAAGTTACTCTGTGTGTGGTATTATTACTGCTTTAATAAAATACCTCTGCATGGTAGATACCACTGCTACTTGAAAACTGAAACAGCAGACACTCAGGTATTCTAGATCCGGTAAGTCATGCTGAAAAAGGAGTAAAAAACACTGCCAGCATAGTTTCCTTCTGCACAGCTTTGACAAGAGGTGTTAAATCCTGTTACTGGGGCAGCCCACATGGAGGAGACAAAGTCAGACAGGAACCACATGTGCTAGAGCCCCCTTAGTCCTAAATGTGCCATCACTTGCTCAACATGCAGTCATGTCAAGCACCACACCTCCCGTAACACATTCCAGTGTGGTCTCCACCTCACTAATACGGTAGGGACCTAAAGGATTAGTGTCATTTCTCACACATGTGCTCCCTTGGCAGGGTGTGCCCAAGAAGGGGGAAGGCAGGTCGTAGATTGTGGGAATTATAGTGGTGGCCTTTGTCAAATCATGGATTTCTCATCCTGAAATAGCTTAATGTATCATTCTAACAAAAAGTCACAATCATACTGCTAATTCCATAAACAGCATTTCCTGCACAACATGTACTTTGGTACTTATCTGAATAATATATAATAGTAATCTTGAGTTATGCACAGCAATGCAAGATGTGGGGCTTCTTTTCAAGGATGCAGCTACTCTGAAATACTTTCACTGCATTTTAGATCTTCTTGCATAACTCATCACTGGTTTAAAGACACCTAGAACTGAACTCCTTGACTCCTTCCCAAATCACCTTACTTTCTTTCATCTGTAGTACTTCTATTGCCACAACAGTACCATTTTTAATCTTTTCCTCCTTCATGTGAATTACTCTACATTTATGCCTTGTATAAAAGCAAGGTTATTTTGCTACCTGCAAAACTGGTTTTTATTGTCTTTATTACATTATCTTTATTGTCGGTTTTCTTGATCCCCATGTATCACACCACAGTGGACCAAAGTCCATCCAACTTAGTAAAGAGTTAGACAATCAATGTCTTGTTCAAAGTCTTGCTCCCACTTTCTACTACATACAACATTCAGTGTGGTTTTGCTGGTTGATTTCTTCTTTTTTTTTGACAGCAAAGATAATTATCACTCTCTGCTAGTTACTTCCTGCAAAACACTCAGGTTACTAGCAGAAGCAGGAACAAGCAAGCATTATTCTAAAAAGGTCACAAATCATTATAATAAAGTAGCATACTCACATGTAACATTTCTTTTTTGAACAATGCTTACTTTTCAGAGAAACTAATTCAGTTCCATTTGGATATTTTTCAATGACTAGACAAATACAATTATGCTTCACAGAAAAATTATGTATCACTGAAAAGTCTATTTAAATGCTTCTTCCTCAATGTTTTCGCATCAATTTAAGAGTCTTTAGATGGTCACACATTCAAAAAAATGGACAAATATAATTATTCATTTGAGAGCATGAAGATATTAAGATTTTACTTATTAAAATTATGCTAGGGAAAACCCTCATAAAAGAGACAATCCTATCAGTAAAATAGATCTCTAATCTATTTTGATGTAAGCTATGACAGAAAAGGGCTATTTTGCCAGAATCACCTAACATAAAGAGGATGTGTGTGTGTTTGCTTAAGAGCTGACACACTAAGATTCTATTCCTTTCCTGTTGCTGTTAAATGCATTCCTCAGACAAAATTTGTTTTGTAAACTTCATTAGTAGGATGGCAATCAAGGTTCACAGTTAAGTAATCTCATGGCATATTTGATCTGCTTTCCAATTATAATGATAACACTTCATTAGAAAACATTCCTAAAACTAATCAAATAATTATTTAAAAAATCATACAAAACAGAAAAAAAACATCACAAGATTCTCATGCACATATATATATAGAAAACAGCTAGAGGAAATTTTCTTACAATGACATTCAATAGGTGGATTTTCAGAACTTAATTTATTCCAACATAGACTTACCATTACCATATGCATTAAAACAATTAACATCCATGTCACTACAATGACTTAATTTAATAGGTCTAGTTGGGTTTTGGTTGTTGGTTGGTTTTGTTTTGTTTTGTTTTGTTTTTAAAAAGACAGATGAGGAGAATTACTAGAACTCAGTGGCAAAGAAAACCCCAATTAAACATAGCAACTGTCATCAGGAGACTGACCAAGTATCTAAAATCCAGGCAGCAGAATGACCCATCCTGTCCTACCCACACTATTTTGGAAGTGTTATGAATCTGAGTAAGTCTTGGTTTTAGATGAGCTCACTGACTTGAAGCTGAATCACGACAGATAGACACATTCAAATTCCAGTGAAACTGACCCAATTCCTTCTTCTATCCAGAAACCCATTTCAAAGCACTGATGAACAAAATTCTTCCTATCCATAAGCATTTCGCATTTATCCATGCTGTAAAGCAATCACTGCTGAACCACACAGCAATGATTTTTGCTAGCTGTTTGGAGTTTATATCAATGTAAGTAAATGTGCATTGTAAGTTTAGATAAGATTATAAGTTAAGATAGTAAACTCTTATTACATCCCACTTCAAAAAAAGCAAACAAGCATTTAAAAATGATCAGCAATCATTAGGTGATTTTTTTTTAACCTAAAAAGTTTGGCTTATCATTTCTTAAGCAGGAAGAAGGATGCATGGATGTTAATACTATTTCTTCACTGAGTTCAAGATAGGGAAATTAGGTGATTTGAATAAGAGTATGATAGGGTTCGGTCTATTAAAAAAGAAAAAAAGAAAAATAGAAAGAGAAATATACATCTGAAATCCCAGTCCTGTTCAATGAATGTAAATCAAGAAAACTGAGGATGCAGGGATGTACAGAAACTAGATCCTGAGACAGCTGATGGCAAACATCCAAAAACTTATTAAATTGAGATTAACCTGTTTGTTTACATTTGCATTTACTTGTTTCTATAAACATCTATAAACAATTGTGTTGTGTACTTCAGGAATCTTGTCATAGTTGCAACATGTGTTTATCAATGTTATCTGAGTTCTGAGGTAAAAGTACCACCAGATGAGCAACAGAAACAAGGTAAGATTCTCAGGACTGTAGAATAGCAGAGTGGCCAGTGCCCAAAAGTTTGTTATGTATACATATCATAATGTAGTAAGTCCTGTGATGCCTCTCTTAACCCAAGAAAGAGTCCTACATGGTCCAGCACACAAGCCTTCAGACTCAAACAATTTCTCAAAGCCCGTTCCTCCACCTTTGTAATTAAAAGCAGCAATAAAATAATACAATCAATGTCTGAGAAACTTAGCCCACAACAAACTTCAAACAGTTTGAGTGACTCCGTTAATATAGGTAGTCTTCATATACCCCTTTGAATCTACTTACAACACTACTTATCTAATACTAGAATCAACACTAGGCTGGTGGCTGTTTTTTCAAAGGGTTTGTTGTTTGGTGTTTTTAAAACAAAATCATAGAAATGAACTGCTTGCATGAACATTTACTTGCCACTCACTGTTCCTGCAATGGGGGAGCAGTCCAGGCCAGTAACAGAATATCAAGCATATACAGTGAAAGATCTCACATGCAAATAACAGATTAAGTGCACCACTAACCTCTCCACACACCATAATAATCTGTTTTTAAATGGTTCAAAGAGTCGCTGAGAACACAGAAAAATGCCTCATCAATTTTTATGGGTTTTTGAAGCTGTCGAGCAATTCCACAATTCCCACATGTTTTCCTGGAAAAATGCTTCCTGCAAGTGTCATTGACAACTGGGAACTTTAAACTCTATTTCCGCTCTTCAGAAATACTGAAAGACATTTGTCCTACATCTGTTAAAATACTGATCCTTTAAAAACTTACCATAAATATTTACAAATTCCCACTGTGTCATTAGCGTATTTATCTGAGTTTCATATTAAGCAACTGGGCATTTAAAATGTTGTTTGCTACTGAGAAAGGGCATACTAATGGACTAAGAAGCTGTTATATAACCCAACATAAGATTATCTTAACAAATGTAACAGCATATACAAAAAAATCAACCCCATGCAAGACACTCCACACAATGTTAATTTTCAAAAGAAAATATATTTCGTGAGGGTACTCCTCCTCACTGTAAAAAATAAATTTGTACAGACCATAAAGAATCTTGGCACATAGCACAAAGTCACCCGTAACATAAATCACCTCCTCTAATATGTGACTCACATATCAAGACAGGCAGATTATCACATAGCCAAGGCTAGTCAAGCCCTTGTTGGAGCTGGTGTACAGTTCTTCCAAATCTGGAGCTACCAAAACTTTCTCATTTAGCTACACAATAATAGCTGCCATATATTGTGCTGGTATGCTGAACAGGAATAGTACAGTCAGCTCTCAGACACTATCCTTCAAATATTAACCACAATATTTTTGGAATGAATTACATATTCCTGTTTTGGCAAAAATGGATTTTTACAGGTCACATGAGTGCCTTTAAAAGTAGGAAGGTATCAAATTACACATTATACTACTCGGCTTCCAGTAAGTGTAAATCATACTGCAAAAAACATCTGTAATAATTACTTGACTGTACCAAAGAGATGTTACCCATTTAAAGAGAAGAGGTTGTGTTAAAAAGATCCAAGACATAACTTCATACCTGCATATTTTGTATACAGACTTTTCACATGTTCTCATTCACAGTGTCACAGAAGGGTTACACAATACCAGAAAGTCAAACCAGAGAGAAAGAGCACAACTGCCCTCCTCTTCCAGACTGGAAGCAAAGGCCTAGTTTTTTCTCTTCTTTCAGCTTTCATTACTCTCCAGCGGCTTCATTAGACAGACAAAGGCATTTAAGAAGATGAATGAGTGTCACACAGCTCAGTGTTCCCAAGCAGGTTCCCCCAGTCAGCGGGAAAGCCGTGTGCCTTCTTCCACCAACTCCCCTTTCACACCGAGCTGAAACACTGGGGCTGGGGTGCCAAGTAAGCAGGCACCCCTCAGGTGAGGCATTGCAGCTGGAGCACCAATTAGAGGAAGCATCTGTTTGCATAAGTCTCTGCATCACAGTTCACATCCTGGTAAGCTAACCCTGTTCTCCTGTTATTTCCATTGTAAAAATATTTAATTTTAGGATAATTTCAAATAAATAGAGTACTTTTGGAGATCTGGATTAATTCCTGCCATCACATAAGACCATAATAAAGAACTGTTACAAGAGAGCTATTCGCTCATTTGTCCCACTGAGTATAACTGTGCTTTTCAACAGTTTTCTCTTAAGTCAAAAAGAAGTAATTCTAATTGCAAAATAAAAGCTACTTTCAGAATATCCTGTGTTAACGAACCAGCATCACAGGGCATGGACCATTTCTTTCCAGCCTAGAAGAAATCGTGCCAGACAGTCTGTTCTGTTCAAAACAGAGTTCGATATATATATCACAGTAAAAAAACAAACAAACAAACAAACAAAAAAAAACCAAACCCAAACTCTTACTAGAGCAGGTTGTTCAAAGCCCCATCCAGCCTGGCCTTGAACACTGCCAGGGATGGGGCATCCACAACTTCTCTGGGCAACCTGTTCCAGCATCTCACCATCCTCATAGTGAAAAATTTCTTCCTAAAGTCTAATCAAAATCTGCCCTCTTTTGGTTTGAAGCGATTACCCTTCTTCCTACCAGTAAATGCCCTTGCAAAAAGACTTTCTTTGACTCTCCTGTAGATACTGGAAGGCTGCAATAAGGTGTCCCTTGAGCCTTCTCTTCTCCGGGCTGAACAACTCCAACTTCCTCAGTCTGTCCTGGCAGGAGAGGTGCTTTTTTTTTTATTTAAGCTAGCATTAATGTAAAGGCATCCAAACACAAATAAATATTCACACACTCCTCACCAAATTTTTTTTTAAGACAGTATCTGAATCCTTTATACACATACGACATTTTGACAAAGCAATCCATCAATACACTTCTCTCAAAATCACTCAGGAAGAAATACCTTTACAGTCATAAAGTACTTCTCAAACTAAATGCAAAATCAAGTAATATCTAAGCCTTCCCCAGCGACATAAAACAAAAGCCTCCCTCAGCATTACTGTACTGAAATGATTTTATGATTATTCAATTAATTCTTTTGAAGAATTAAACTTTATTCACTTCACAGTCAACATGACTGTGAGGAGATGTGATAGCATCCAAGGAAAAAAAAAAAGAAAAAAAAAATAGAGCAGCCACCACACCTTGGAAAATAGCCAGCTTTGTGCCTTGGGTTTTGTTGTTTTTTGGGGGTGTTGTTTTGTGTTAGGTTTTATGGAGATTTTTTTTGGAGGGTGGGTTGGTGTTTTGGTCTTTATACAAAAAAAAAGAATTACAGTAACAAAGATTTTAAAACTAAACAATAAAGCAACATTCCTAAAACTTATGCAACACATTCACTGAAGTGACTTTACTTTTTCTATTCCTTCCTCTAGAGTTCAAATATATGTATTTTTCAGCCATATTTTGAGTAGCTGCCCTCCTAAAAAGAATTTTTCCCATTCTAACCTCAACAGCTTGTTGAAAGAAACCAGCCGTTTATTGTTCTCATCCTCAATCCAAATTAAAATCTGAGGAGATGGAAACAAAAGTTTCCCAATCCAAACAAAATAGTGGATCCTGGCACTTTCGCCATCTAAGCCACACAAAGACACATACAAATGACAATCTGATCTTGTAATTTCAGTGAGGCATTGCTGCAAGCCTTTTTCCTCAAAACAGTTTTAAAATAAAGCCTCAGATGAAATTGACATCATAAGTATACCCTGTTTAACACTCTTTTCCAAGACTAATTTATCTGTGTAATATTTATTGTGAAAACAGAGTGGAGCATACCTTTTTGTACAGTGTCCCTGTTTAAAGTTAGTAGTAATAAGCCAAATATTTAGTAAGAGCAGGCAGATTTTTAATGGTTAAATTTGCTAATTTGCTACAGTAAGGTTCTCTTTGCCGCTCCCAACACATTTTCTTTAATATTTCAGTCGCTTTTTCCACATTGTAACTTAACAAAGATGTTGTTTATTTTGACTTTCTGGGATACAAGCATTATTTTCATCTTTGTTGAAAGATATCCTGTTGTGTTGGGAAAAATGAAAAACCTAAATTGTGCTGTAGCTTACACACACAACTGCACAATGCTCCACTTCATCTGTTCACAAGCAGAATGTTTGCTTTTTTAATTTCTAAACTGATAAGAACTGTAGGGCTTTACCTGTGATTTCATCTCATAAAGTGTAGCATCCTCTGGAGTTAACTGAAGTGCTTCATCCCACTTGTGAATAGCCTCTCGGTACCTGTAGTTAAAACAATATTACAGTCTCACTATATTTAAAGATACTAGACATTTCTATTTATATCCTGGCATTGTCCTAAATAAAATGCCATGGCACCTCATTAGTGTTAAAGATTTTTCTAACCACTTCTCTGTAAGACATGCTGAACCGTCTCCAGGAACTGGCTGTTTGATCTTCTGACCAAATGAATGCCAGGTGTGACTGGCCTCAAGTGAATTTATACATCAATCTACGGCAAAGCATCAACTTAAAACCAGAAATCTTGAACTGAGTCCAATCCTCTCCTTGTCAAAGCATCCTTAGTTGGGCATAAAAGAAAATCATCTGAGTTCAACATGCCTTGCCACAGTCATAATTTAAAAGTTCTCTTCAATCTAAAAAGGCTGAAACACAGGAGTTGCTCTCGTGCATGTCTGTACTCTATGATCTCAAGGACATCTGAGTAACTTTGGTATATAAATATAAAAAGGAAGTTGAAAATAAAAACACATGCTGGGAAGGTATGCAGTATCTTCATAATACGTTACAGAAGAGTTGACCGAATCAAACCAATAAAAAGTAGGTCTTTGTCTTGAACAGAAAAGGTAAAACTTGGACAAATGCATGCTAGGGTTTTGAGCCATACTGAAGAACAGTAACAGCATAGTAAGACACAATCACAGGGGTGCAGGCTTCCAGCACTAAAAAAGGCCTTAGATTGACATTAACAAGTCTGTGGGATGCCACAACTTCTTTGAATCTGTTTCAATATCCACCTTTGTCATGGAACTGTGTGGGAACTCTTACATTTATATTAATTTCACTACAGAGGTATGAAAGAAGTTACTCTTGATAGATACACACACTTAAATTTTAATATAGTACAGGTAAAACTAAACTAATTTCCACACACACTTCATATGGAAACAGTTTTTTATTTCCTTCTTGCTTCCCTTTCATCCTTTGTTCTTCCTTCTCTTTCCCTTCCCCATTTTTCAGTCCTCTGGCTTGTATTACGCCTCCAGGTTTTCTAGAGCAATCACATGGTAAGACTTCAGAAAGCTCTGAATGTTCTGAATGGACTGGGAAGAGAAGACCAGATTGGAATAGCAAAGTAACTTAAGTGAAACCCTCACTGTGACTCAGGTATCATTAGCTTGCAAATAACACTGATAAGTATTTTGTTTAATTTAAGCACTAAGCAAAGAATGATTCAGAAGTTTCCACATTTTCTCGAAGTTCAGCTACAAGTTGTGCATTTGTAATCTCAGTTCATTCCGCATGGGCAGATCTTCACACTAAAGGAAACATTGCCACTTTTTCTACATAAGTCAGCAGAAGCCTTGAGCTGTCATCTAGATAGCAAGAACTACCTTTTCAGGAGAAGACCACAGTTTTGTCCAAGACCTAGCACAGATATAGCACAATAAAACCTATGTGAGTAAGGGAGATCCTCAGGCCAGTTACATGGCGTCCTGGCCATGCAGCAAGCCACAGTATCGTTAAGTGCAGCAAAAAAGTTCAAAAAAAGACGAATCCGGGAAACGGAGCAAATACAGTAACACCAGTAACCAGAAAAGGAGGAACAGCACTGGCATTCTGCAAATAGAAAGATATAAGATAAAAGCTGCATTTCAGGAATGCTCCTTTTTACTTCTACAGAGGGGACATCGACGCTTGAAGTGTCAATCTGAATGAGGTAAGAACTCACAGCAAGAACAGGTTACCTCTGACAGGAGCACCAAGTAGAAGCAAATATTCCCACAAATCCCATTGGCTTTTCCTACCAATTTGCCAACAGTCTGCCAACAGAATAAAGATGGGCAAGAGAAAGGAGGTTGTCCATTCACAGAAATGCTGTGCTATGTCCATTGTGTGTACAAACAGTAAGTTACCCAACTCCACCTGTGAGCCTCAGAAAGCATGATCCAAGAACAGCGGCAGCAGAATGCTGGCACCACTTCCTCAGACCAAGAACACAACAGAGAAGGGCTGGGGAAGGAAGGTTTGTCTTCAAATACATGCTGAACCGCCTGCTCAAGAAGACTGACTGCTGACTATCGGTTTGCAGTGTGGAGATTCCCACATGGCTATGAAATATGGATCTTTTCAGCGCATGTATTTCCTTAAAAAGAAAAGTCTGATAAAACATGACTGCTCTATTCTTCTAAATACTCAGGAAAAGAGATGTATCCATCAGTGCTACAGGAAAAACTAAAGTCACCATTCTTAACAGAAATTGAGCTTGCTCTAGTAATGCAAGTTTGGGAAAAAATTCCTTTCTATAAAGATAGTCCATTAATCAAAGGATTTTCTACCTTGTTCTTTTGAAGGAAAAAGTTATATATTGTATTAAAAATCAAATGCCTTACTGAAAAAGCTGCCTGGGGATATGATACAGTTGCAAAGTCAATGTTCCAGTAAATGTTTTATGAAAACTATAAACCCTGGCTGAAATAAGAAGTGAGCTAGCACAGGGGTAGTGCTGTAAAATAAATAATTAAATAAATAAATCATTTTGGTGCCAGTATATTTTTTTCAGCTGAACTGTACAGTACCCTCACTATTATTAGAAAGGAGAACTACTTTGAAAAGGACAGCTTCGATATAAACACGACATTCGCTTTGGGTTTAATCAACACAAGGTTAATGAGCATTTCATTTGCTATTTCCATTTTTTTTCCTTACCAAATAAATAAGCTCTCATACAGTTGATTGTCTAGCAGGTAACAAGCTTGTATGGATCAGCTGAGCTGCAAACACTTCCGTGTTGTAGCTGGCAAAAATATAGTAACAAATCACAGTATAATGCTCTTCCACTCAAACTTTTTCCCATATACCTGATTCAGAAAGCGAGCACACATGCTCAGAACACATGCTATGGCACAGCTGATGCACAGTAAGATGTGTCCAAATCTTATTTTCCTTCAGAAAAAGGGATATGAAACCTAGCACTTCAAAAATTGAAATAAATTGCATCAAAAGCAACATCTCAGAAATAAGAAGAAGACTGAAAAATTGCAGATCTATTAACTGGTGGCGATGCTATGAACTTTCTTCAGAAATACCTGAAATTCATCGAAGTGGAGATTAACCCAAGCACTAGACGTTTGGGGGCCGACTGACTGGAAAGCAGCTTTGCAGATAAAAGACCTGGAGGTGATAGGGGACAAGAATCTGAGTACAAGCCAACAATGTGCCCTTGCAGGAAAGAAGCCCAATAGCATCTTGGTCTACTTTATCATCACCAGCAGACAGAGAAGAGATCTACTTCAGCTCTGGTGAGACCACACCTGGAGTGCTAGGTCCAGTTCTGGGCTGCCCAGTATGACGGAGGTATGGAGATACCGGAGTGAGTCCAGCAATGAGCCACAAAGATAATCAACAACTTGGAGCATCTGTCATCTAAGGAGAGGTTGAGAGTGATGGGACTATGTAGCCTGGAGAAAGGAAGGCCCAAGGGCAACCTTGAGCCCAAGTGCCCAATTTGGAAGGCGGGGCAGGGAGTAAAGAACCAGACTCTTCTCAGTCCTGCTCACTAACAGAACAAGAAGCAACAGGCACAAACTGATGCACAGGAAATTATTTTTAAATAGATCTCCATCGTTGGAGATATCCAAAACTCAACTGGACAACATCCTGAGCAACTTGCTCTAGTTGACCTTGCTTTGAGCAAGAGCTGGAGTAGGAAATCTCCTAGGGTTCTTTAGTATTATATGATAGTAAGACATCAACAACCTCAACGATACGTGATTCTAGATGAAATATGACGATCTCTTGGCTGAACAAAACCAAATCTTAAGTAAAATATAATCATACAACAAACAGAACCATTAGTCTTTAGATGTCTGGGATTACTATAGCAACTTATCCAATGCAGCAGTAAAAAAGTCACAGAATATTAACAATAGGCATATCTTGATTTTACAGAATATCAGATTAATATTCCCAGCAAGAGTAAAGCCCTAGTCTGTATATTCTAACTAAGCATCCAAACTCCAGTAATATAAAACATTTCAAGAAAAAGTTATCATGCTTCGAAGTACACAACTACTACTTATGTGAGTACAGAGATACAGTATACTTAATTTTATCTAGCCACAGTGATCTCAGTAAAATAGAACACCTCACTACAAAAAAAATCATACAATTATAACCAGAACTCAATTATAATTTTCTCTTCTTTATTGCAATGCCCCCAAAAGGAATAAATTATTAAGAACTGGATTCATTTGAGATGGCTTCAGTGTAGACAACTCGATGGATCTTGCCAATTTTTATTTAACAGCATATGAAGTCCCATAGCTCCCCGAAAGTACTGAAACTGCAGTCTTCAGGCGTGCTACTGACCATCTGGGAGCTATACAGACTTGGCACATTTTACCACAGCTTGCTAAACTTCTGAAAAAAACATCTCATGCTTATACTCCACTTTTTCAACACCACTTCTGGGAAAGCAGGATCTCTTGAACTCTTTTAAAGAGTAATTAAAATATTTCCACAAAAAATATTTAATTGGAGACTTCTGCTTTAAAAAAACAAAAACCACCCCCAAAAAACCCCCTCCCAAACAAAACCAAAAAAATGCCACCAAATCCTGTTCAAGTTACAGAAACCAGTTTTTGAATCATACAGATATATACATACATACATATATATAATGCTAAGAACCACCCTTGCAGATCATGCAGGATCCAGAGACCTGCAGCTTTACTTGACACAGCTGATGCTTCAGGAACAGGCTGGGACAGGGCTCAGAGTGACACTGAAAATACCTGAAGAAAGATATACTGTGGAGATGTGATAGCATCAAATTCAGACAAAACGAAACAGGCCTGCAGAACAGAGGCAGAGGATAGTGTCAGAAGAAGGGATGAGGGAGGACAACTCCTAGGACTTCCTAGAGACTTGGAGGGACACTCCTACAATCAGATGTTGCAGGAGGATGAAGAAAAACACAGCGCTAAGGAAGGGAAGAGGAAATCAATTTTTTTACAAGAATATGGCTAATTGTCAAATACTTATATCAGAGATGATAAATGTGAATGGTCTTTGACCACCAGAAACATCTGCTAGAATGATCTGGATCTAGCGTAGAATCAAATTCAGACTCTGGTGGAAGCTAGAGAAAAAGAACACTAATCAGTAATTATACAGAATAAATAAAAAGAGAAATGAAAAGCAAAGCAGAAGTTCATTACAGGAACAGACTTCCCCTTTCTTCCCAGTTGGAAAATGATGCCGGGTGCAACTGTGGAAGAAAAGATTCAACGAACAGATAAAGGGTGAAAATTAAAAAGGATGAAGGAGAATGAATGTAGCATGGCCCTTTTTTGTGTGTTTATTAAGTTCAGAGACTCTAACCCAGCTAGGTTTTTACAATAAAATACGTCATCTGCTGGGAGTGGTGAGGGGGGTTTATGGCACTTTATAGAAGCATCTAGAGAAGGTGTGCAGGACTACGCAAAAGGAAACTGTTTGCTTAAGTGCACACAGAAAATTCTTGTCCATAGGTAGGGCCATACAGCCTGTTTAACCTCACTTGTAACCTTCACAAGATTGGTAGGTCTTTAAACACCTCAAGTACAATAGTAAATGTTTTTTTGAAGTCTTGAGGACTCTACAATTTTTTTATTTTTTTTTTTGTTACAGACAATTCCGACACTATTGGTGAATCTTTACTTCAGCTTAAAAGCATAGCAATTACAGTGGTAAGTAAAGCACTTATGATTACGCCAGGAGAAAATTTAAACCAACTGCTCTACCGTCTACTAAAATTTCCAATAAAGCGTTTTAACTTAACAGGCTAATTTAGGTGTAGGCACACTAATCACCACAGGTAAAGTAGTGCATGATAATTCTTCACTGGCATCTGGCCACATACACATTCCTGTCCTGCAGTAAAGGGAAAAGAAACAAACAAACTTGCTGTAACCACCCTTTCAGCAGGTAAACGACACTGAAGTGACCATGGGGTGAAACAGCACGCACATAGCTAAAACACGTAACTTCAAAGCAGAACTATTCATCTGAGTCATTATTCTTGCACATATCAGACCCCTCAATATCAGGTTGTTTACACCCGGACGCTAGCAAGGCATACAGTGAAAGCAAGATTATTTATATAGCTGAATCTTTCCCTACACAGCAAATACAAATTGCTGTTACAAGTTAGTCAGCTGAATATGCCACAAAATCAAACAGCCATGCAAATATTCCAAAGAGACATCTCACTGAAGAACTTCCACAGAAGAACAGGTGGGAAATACCATTTAAGCACACGCCAAAAGCAACTACCACCTATCACCACACCAAATTACAAGATCAGATTATTAACGTAAGTTCTACTCATAATTTCCCTAACTTTTATTTCAGCCCCATGTATAATTATAGACACTTTTTAGCATTGCATCTACTGGGCAAATACAGTTTTGAAACTACCTCTGTCAGAGAAAAGGTATGAAACCCAATACTGGAGAAAGATGATCTCGTTATTAATACCCAGAACTGAAAGCAAAAAAAAAAAAACCAGGATTCTGAGAATGATAACCTCTCTCACGTGGGAACAGCATTCAATTTCCTCACATACAATCACTCACTTCTACTTCACTGTTTTGTTGAGTCCCAGGAAAGGAATATACTGCAGTAAATGATGTTAATGACAAATGGCAGAGGAGTTAATGCAACAGATTACTAAACAACAATGGGGAGCGAACAGTGGCTACTCTGGACAGTCTGCCATAAAATGTCTTTCAAAAACACATTTTATATTGAATTGTGAACTGAGGAGCCTACTGCCTTCGACTTTTTATACCTTTCTTTACAACATAGTGAATAGGATTTATGGTTCAACCCGCTCAGATACTGCACTTGTCTGAAAGAAGAAAATATTCCAGACAAATGTAACACATTCATGTGCCAATCAATTCTCTCGCTGCTAACTGAAGATCACTTTTTCTCCTGTGCTTTGTGTGCTGGTGCCACCTCTGTGCGTGATTTCAGGGCTTTCTCCTCCAGGAGGGCTTTGGAAAGCGTGTATGTGCATATGGTTGTGTTTATTCTTCAAACATGAAATAATTACTTCAGCTCTGACTAATACAGAATTCTAGAGATGATTGAGAAGCTCTGGTTGAAGTGAGACCCAAGTACATATTTTTCTTAAAAAAAAAATATCTTTATATTCATGAAAAACCTAAACAAGCTCCTTACTACTAAACAGCACTGTAGTTAAACACACCAATCACAAGCGAAGTTCTAGAAACTGCGAGCTCTACAGTTTTGTTTCTGGCCTTGCTACAGAATCTCCCGAGACCTGGCATTGCTAGATTGTATTTTTTCCCTGAAAATATGGATATGATATACAATTTATATAACACAGAGGAATGTACTTATGTGTAACAAGATTATACCATGAAGACTGTTAGATGCTCAAAGAAATACACTGTTAATAACAGAGACTTCCTTGTCTTTACACACCATCCGTGAAAGACCTGGATTCACCAGACGGTGCGCAATATTTGATAACTTCTTTACAGACAGACAAACCTTGTGTTTTCTCTGGTATCTGTAGTTGCAAGTTACATAACATATCTGCTTCTCTTAAAAACATGGAACCATCTTTTTCTATTTAAAAAGGCAGTGGTAATACACAGAGGAAGTAATGGCTAAATACATATATCCTGTAAGTCATATTAGAGTGCTTAAAAGCAGAAATCGTGAAGACTTTCCACACCTGTGTGAAATACTCTCACAGAAGGGAACACTTGGTACAACTATTGTGTTCATTCAAGGGCATTAAAAAGAATAAATAAAAATTATATACATGTAACTGTAAAAAAATATATACATTTTCAAATGCTTTCATGGTCAATATTAGTGCCAGGTAAGATGACAACTGGGTCGAGACACCACCTTGCAACCACCTATAAATATGTGAATACTTTGTTAAATCTCAGTCTTGCAATTTAATGTAACATAATTAAGATTGGGTATTGACTGTTATTTTATGGGAAAGAGCTCTGTAGGAAGGCAAAATAAACATTGACAAATAGGAGCAGAACTGAGGAATTTTCCCATGGAAATTCAAATCAAGAACAGGAGTACAAGTTTTATTACTCCTGAACCTGCCATTTCATCATTTAAGCACTAAGAACAGACCATCATGAGCTTAAGTTCTGAAGAGAAGTAATTGCATAGTTTCAGTAAAATGAATTCACTATTTTAGTATTGTAAACAAAAGCTGCAAATGCATATAAATCAAGTATCAGATATTGCAATTGTTGTAATATTTTAAGAATTGACAGTGAAGTAACGTATTTTTATTGCTGAAATTAAGTTTTAAATACAAAGCTTTACTTCCTCAAAACAGTTTCACCAGCAGTGTTTCTGAATGCAGCAGGAAGAAAAAATGTAGAAGAAAAACTGTTATGCTGTATATGAAGCAATTTTGAGGTCATATTCCAGCCTTGAGAATTATTTGTTCAACTAGTCTTTAGAAACATAATAGTAGAGCTAGTACCATCCACTTTCTTCATAGTTGAGTGGGCATTTAATACTTTTAACTTTTTAATTATTTGTCCCCAGATGGCTTACAGCTCTGTCTCTCTTACTTCACGTTATGATTCTACTGGTTGCCAGAAATCAGTCATAGAAACCAGAGCAAGAAGTCCAAAGCTGTCAACTGCATCAAGAAAAGCACCAAAAAGTTTCTTGGATTTAGATACCAACATTTCTTTATCTTTTTCAAAATGGCTTACTGCCAAAACATGACACTCAAAGGTACGGTATTAAGAAGACAAAACATTTTTGGAAAGATGATACACAAAAAGCAATAGTCTGCTTGCATTCTACTCTGAACAGTTCCATTCTATCTAGTGGACATGCTCTTGTAATCTATACTGAATAATGTAATTCCCTTTCATTTTCTTTCCCTATTCTACTTCTGGCCTCTTTACAACATTTACTGATGGCAACAGAGTAATAATGACAGAAGTTATATATAAAAAAAAAAACGGAGAAAAGCATAGAGGAAACACCTAATTCTTTATGGCATTTTGAGACTTAGAGGGCAATTTTAATTCCTTTTTCACAAAAGTACCAGTAAGTTAAGTAGGCAGTTATCTGTTGCAGAATGGCTGCGAGAGCAGGGACNTATCCTATAAACCTCTCCATGTAGCTGGAACAACTGCAAAGTATTGATCTAAAATGACTATAAAGGAGCAACGCACATACTAAGTCAGCAAAAATCATCAAGTCTTCTGAAACAAGTGAAATACAGATGTGTAATAAACAGTATGATCGACCAACAAGGGCGTAATACAAATATACACAGATTGTATAGAGACTGGGTATCACCGTCCAGGACTAAAGATAGCAGAGACTTGTGAAGCCCAAGATGACCGACACGCAAATCCTACACATAAAAGTGGCATGAAGAGAGGGAACTCACTACCAGCTCTGCAGAGACAAGGAGTGGTGAGCCTCAGTGACACGGGGCAAAAACATTCTGTAAGGGCACTGATGAGGCAAGTCTGTGCTGCCGTTTCTGTGACAGAGACGTCAGTCACTCACAACACTGCTGTGTGCCTTCTGATAACCAACCTTGCAAGACACCAATAGACGCTGATGATTTGTGTTGGCAGTGCCATTCTGCATACACATTGAGAGTAACAGCAAGAACTGCTTGAATTATCTCCTCCAATTTCTCCCATAGCACAGCATGAGATGCAAAATAGAACACCGAAGATTCAGCAAATGATCAATATTTCAGATGTTTTTATTTACATTAATTGATGTAACAGGTTAAGGAATACTTTAACTATTTAGTTCACAGTATCCTATCTATGAATCCTAACTTCTAAAATTAGTTCTTCCTCTTCTTTTATGACTCAGATTTACCTAGGAGGAAACTTTTACAAAGAATATTTTTAATTCTGGAAGGAATCCCTTTCCATTAAACTACCCACAGATTTACAGTACAATTTCAGAGAAGAAAATAGGACAACTAGCTTGTTGCAATAATGCATACAGCTGGAATGCATCTGTGAACTGGAAGACCCCTTGTTCTGGAGAAAATAAAAAATAATAAAAAAAGAAGGTGAGCAATACTACCTTGACAGCTTCAGTGTTACATGTGGAGAAAGGATCCATGTTTCAATGAATTATAAAAATAAGCCCTTTCATGTATACGCCTAACTATCTTCTCCCTTTAAAAATCAGGTTGATCTCACTGATAAGATAAACATACTTAAGTCTGACTTGCAAAAGCCTCATTATCTCTCTACAAATCCTTTTCCAGGATTTAATGAAAGCTAACATCCACAAACCCTAAGAGTGTAAAAGAATTCTCTTTAGACTGAGAACCATACTCACTTTGGCAAGTTTTTTTACAACTTTACTCAATATTTAAAATTTCTCTCTCTCAATCTCAATCTAATCTCAGAATGTGATGACCAAAACTAAGTAACTTTGGCACCTTCACATTCAGTTAAAATATATTCAAAAACAATAAACTGCCCAGAAAAAAAAAAGCCAGGTTAATGATTTCTCCCATACTTATGAAATGCTCCATGCAGTAGTTGTTTATACTAGCAATCTACATCAAATTTCCTTAGGTTTTATGACAGCAATTTATTCTGCAAATTAATTAGAACATTTTAATATTTATTATTATAATTTTGGTATTCATTTCTTTCATTCTGTATGTCAGCAACAATTGTAAAATTTTTTATAGTATAGCTTGGAATGCCTTTCTCACTTTGAATCCCACAAAAGAAATAAGCTACTAAAATAAATAATTTCTGAAACCTCATTCATTCAATTCCACCCACAACACAGAAGCACTGGAATTCTGCCACATTTGAAAGGCAAATACAAATGTCTGAAGATAAAGTTGCAGAGTCATTTCAAGTGTATTTTCGAAAGTCACTCTGCACTCTGCTCACCCCAGATCTACTTTATTGCTCCTGATTTGCACCAATACAAAAGCTTTGCTTCTTAAGTCAAGTCAACAGTCCAAGTCAGGTTATGACCTGTCCAAATATTATTCTCTTACACCACGCAGCTCCCAGTAATTCTACTTTTGGCTACAGGAACACAAAGACGACGCTTTACTGAGGTGGCAACGATACTGCTGTATCACGATGATGCCACGTGATAGGTGAACCTTCACATCTTGAGGATATGTTTGGATGTTAGAGAAGTTCACAGCCCTCATTTTAGGACACAAGACAAACATTGTGATAGTCGTGAAACTGAACACGTTATAAAAAACTGGCATCTTTAGCAAATACTAACTTCATGCTAAAAGCCATACACACAGATTTTTTTAGTTTGGCAGTGAAATAAAGACAGTCTAGCAAGGGCTGACTAAAGCAAAACTTATTTTCTATATTGGAAATTTTTTCTTTCAATTCTAACATATGATCCTACTCCTGAGAACACTTTATACAAACCTTTTCTTTATTAAGTTCTTATTTTAGTCCTTTTTGAAATCTTAATAGATACCAATCAAATTCAGATCAGAAATGCTCTTTGAAGACTGAAAGCTGAAATACTTCACTAAACTACAATTCCACTTTAGAGCATGCAATACTTCAAATAATATGTCCAGCAAAACAAATCCTGTGTGAGTAATACCAGGGAGGGTTAACCTCTGACAAGCAGAAGAGTTTCCTTGACAGATGAGATTAAAGACAATTAAAAACATCTATGTCAACATCCAAATCCACCGAGGGTGAATTTATTATCCTTACCAAGAGCCAATTGCCAGGAAGAGAAAAGCTTGTATTAAAGCTTCCAGACAAATACAACTTCCTACAGAGAAGTGTAGGCTGCAGAACTCCTTTCAGTAAGGCTATGCTATTTAACATATTTAAGACAGGCGTCTTCCATTTTTAACAATAAAATAGGATTGTGGAGCCAACTGAGTACAAGCCATTATTCATCACCAACATCTTTCATCCAAAGAACCTATTAAAAAACCCCATAATCTACAGCTATGAACTGCATTTTGTCCTAACCGTCATTTCCTAATTTTTGCAGAAGACAAACAGTTTAAGCCACAGCCTACTACACTAGATTTCTATTACCAGATGACAGATCAAATGCAAAATAAAGTTTCTTAAAATTTGCCATTTGGTTGATAGAGCCAGTAAAACTCCAGACACTTCCATGAAAGCATGTCCAATATGCACTAAGAATGGCAGTCTGTAAATATTACCAGTTTAAACTGGCTTCAAAATAGCAAATTTCAGTTCTTCACAAACACAAAATCTCTATGATTGTTTTTCAGAAAGCAAGTAAGAGGGAAGGGATACATTATCTCTGTTACTATGTGGTATTAGTGTAACAGGCACCATGCGGGAGCAGAAAAGTATGGTTCTTTGTCTACCACCTTTGCCTTGTAGTAATTAAACACTGTATTACAAAATTGACCATGGTAGTAAAAATACCAACTATTTTGTTGAAATTGGAAGGAATACGCTGCACTTGTCACAGAAATGATTGCAGTAAGAAAAATGTACACAATCTGCCTTGTTTCATACATGTCACACGGTTTACCAAAAGTACTTGGCAATATNTGTTAAATCTAGAGAAAGTAACTGCTCCGCATATAACGGCACATTACCTTATGAGCTAAGTAAGAGTAATTTTTGTTCAAGGCCCAGTGACAAAGCGAGAGAAGAATTAGACTCATTCTCAAGAAGATGAGCATTTTAAAAGTGTGAAAACTAAGATATCTGGTCTGCATATGGCAGCATGTTCACAGACATCCATTTCAAATCATAAGTGCAATACAGTTACAACAACAGACAGGCAACAACTAGATGACAATACCACATAAATAAAAGAACTTGTCTCCACTTCCCTTGCTCTTTGGCCACTTATTCAAATACTCATTTTCCTGCCTATTTCGGCAAAAGCGTTTGTGAACTAGAACCAGCAACCAGAGAGAGGCTGTTTTTCAGCTGGCTTCTTCTCCAGCCCAGTGATGAACTGGTACTCCAAAGTGGCTTCCTCTGGGGAAAAGCAAGCAAATGGGACCACTGCAAAGTGGTGGAAATAAGATGCCGGGAGAACTGGGTCACATTGACTCTGACTGAAATCGGCTTAACCAGTGATGGAACTGCAGCCTTTGACTTGATAGCCAAAGCTAGGTAGCACACATACTATGATTTTAATTAACTGAGCCCTGATATAATTTAGACAATTTTCCACAGAATTACTAAACATTTAACTCCCACATAAGTAAATGAACATAACAAAAAACAGTAGAGAATGCTAAGAACCACAATATATTTATTTTTTATTAATTCAATGACTGTACGGCAACCTACAAGACCCTACAAATACTATTTCTTGTGGCAGTACATTATGTTGAGAAGTCAACTCTTAAACAATTAGCAGTTCTATAACATCAAATATTTTCATGAAGGAAAAGGAGAACGTCCTGCTCTTCGCTTTCCTCACTCCCTATTTAAACTAACCTTTCACAAGACCTGGATGATCTAGACGTTGCTTCTAAAAGAGTTTTCATTCTGAGCCTTTACTGCCAAGCATCCTTTCCAGTTTCAGTCTATTTTCACAATATGTCATAAAATGCGGAGGAAGCCATTTAGGCAACAAGAAAGTAAATTGATATGTGCATATAAACCAAGACTTTTGTAATAAAACACATTGCCATATCCTACTTCTTTAGAAAAGTCTTGAAACAAATGCTGCTGAGCAATTATGATTATCCCTTAACTTCAGTACAATTTTTATTTTAGAAGATATGGACAACAGGTGCACACCATGTTCAATAAAAATCATGCAAGGAATACTGAATGTCAAAATACTGAGTGTCAAAATTAAATTCCGAGTAGCATAAAGACAGTTAAGATAAAGTGGATGGAGTGGAATATTATCTTTATCAGTGACGATAACTAGGCTTTGTTTAAGAGCAACTGGACAAAAGTATTAAATTAGGCAGCCACTTTATTTTTTTTCCCCTGCAGCTTCCCCTACAAAGAGAAACAGTACTATGAAAAAATAATTTCTAACCACAAAGGTATTATTGTTCAAGCAAAAGCAGCTAGGTGTATTTTGCAGTAGATCTGGATAATAAATAAAACCACAAAACTGTTACTTTAAAAAAAAATTACATACCATCATATTTTACAGTATCTAAGTCACAACAGATGTCCCTAATATTGGGAATCCTGGACACTGACAGCAGTACTTCAGTACAGCAACTCCTGTCATGGTCTGTCAAGCAACGGATGTGGAAAGGCACCAGGATGTATGTCTCCATAGAAACTGCTTAGATTATTAGTGTAAATTACTAGATTTTGCTAAATTGTATTATACTATGTATATAAATAGAATTCTCTACATTCAAAAGATGCATTATTAGAATGTCTAACTGAAGTTATGGGCAAAACCTCTTCGCTCAAGTCAGATAAACGTTCTTTAACTTGTATATAGTTGTAAGAACCTGACAGAAAGACGTCTTCTTGCTGTAAGACTTCTGTCACCAGTTAACCTAATAATAGTTTAACTTCTGCATTAAAGTATTTACATTTATCTTTAGCAGGTCTGTACTCGTAGATGGCAGCTAGAAGAAACTGCTTTCTGCAGGAGGGCAATAGTGCTGGTTTAGTTGCCATTGTATCTACTGTGTTTGCAGATGGTCCCCGTCCCAAGCAGTTTTTAACAGTAACAGGAAACCAGAGAAAAAGAATGAAGACAGTTTTAGACATCAGCTCTGACAACAAACAAGTCAATCGCAAGAGAAACAGTGGAGCAGTGAGTCTCCACACAACACTTAGAAGAAATGAAAATGCACCAGGTACCCTCTGTTGTACACTTGTGTAAATTTACAAGGCTAGAAATACGCCAGCTTTCACATTTTTGTTTAATTAATTGTAAAAGCACAGCTATGACGAGTGAGGAAAATTAAATGTAAAATATTGTCGTAGGTAACAAAAATTAAAGTAATACAATAACAATACTTCTATTTTTATATTATTTACTTACAGTCCATTTTGTTATGCAGTTCCTTATAGGTTCTGAAGTATCACTACAGATTTTTTCTGGGAATGGATGCAAGTGTTCCACTTGGTCATAAACAAAAGCTGCCTGAGAAAGTGCTAAGAATTAAACAGAAGCAGCTAGCAATGTAAAAATTCAGAAACTGATTCCTGCCTTACTAAGAAAAAAATCCTATTTTTTTAAACTGAAATATAAAAACCAGAGGCAAGTATGCATTATTTTCCAGTAACTTAGCATGGATTAGAAGGATAGAAGAAAGTAAATGTTAGACATGACTCCTCCATATATAGATATTAATATATACATAAAAATTAATATATACTGATGGAATCTTAAAACCCATTTTCTTTCACGCATTTTCAATTCCAGTAGCATTCCCTTCACATTTGAGAGTATTTTTAAGTAAACAGACACATTTTCAAAGCATTCATTTAAAAATAGAAAAAGCACTACACAGCACATCTCCAGTGAATATAATAGCTATTCACTTACAAAGTTCTGCAAGTTATACTTAACACATAGATGAAACAGACCCTCTAAACTTGAATTCAAAGTCAGATAACACACAAGCTATCCCTCTTTTCTAAGCATTGTTCAGCCCAATCCATCCCACCTCAGTTCAGGTATCTGGTCTCAAGCACTTACACAAAGACCCCCGTCACCCTGTGTCCTCANGAAACAGGAACCTACAATCACAGTTCTTAAGTGAGCTGAATCACACCAACACCTCCTTCTCCTTACATCGTGAAGAGACCTTGAACAAGTATAGGTTCCCATCTTGACAGCAAGCGTGCTTTCACCAAGGGCAAATCCTGCCCAACCAACCTACCGGCCTTCCCTGATGGAATGATAGCAGTGGACAAGGGAACAGCTACGGATGTCATCTAGCTGCACTTCTGTAAGGACTTTGACACAGGCCCACACAACACCCTTCTCTCTAAACTGGAGAGATATGCATTTGATAGGTAGACTGCTCAGTGGATGAGCAATNCAGCAGGGGCACAGTCACAGCGCTGAGCAACATTCCCGGCCACTGGGCCCTGAGCAGCGCTGCTCTACCTCTTCAAGAGAGGCCCTTGCCAGGACTGTGGCCAGCAGCACTCTCCCAGCTTTTCTTCAGCCACCCTCTTCCACAGAACAGTCCTGGTACATGCATAACGTATCTATACAGTTATCAATGAGAAACAGGAACCTACAATCACAGTTCTTAAGTGAGCTGAATCACACCAACACCTCCTTCTCCTTACATCGTGAAGAGACCTTGAACAAGTATAGGTTCCCATCTTGACAGCAAGCGTGCTTTCACCAAGGGCAAATCCTGCCCAACCAACCTACCGGCCTTCCCTGATGGAATGATAGCAGTGGACAAGGGAACAGCTACGGATGTCATCTAGCTGCACTTCTGTAAGGACTTTGACACAGGCCCACACAACACCCTTCTCTCTAAACTGGAGAGATATGCATTTGATAGGTAGACTGCTCAGTGGATGAGCAATTAGCTGGATGCTTGCACACAGAGTGGTGGTCAATGTTTTAATATCCACGGGGAGACTGGTGATAAGTGGTGTCCCTCAGGGGTCCCTATTTGGACAGGTACTGTTTAGTATCTTCATCATGACACAGACAGTGGGATCAAGAGCACCCTTGGGAAGTTTGCAGATGACACTGAGCTGAGTAGTGTAGCTGACACACCCAAGGGATGGGGTACCAGCCAGAGGAACACAGATAGGCTTGATAAGTGGACCTGTGTGGACCTCACGAGGTTCAAAACCAAGTGTAAGTTCGTCCGCTTGGGTTGGGACAACCCCAAGCATCAATACAGGCTGAGGGATGAAGGGATTGAGAGCTGCCCTGAGGAGAAGGACTTGGGGCTACTGGTGGATGAAAAGCTGCCAGCAACATGTGCTGGCAGCCCAGAACGCCAACCACATCTTGGGCTGCATTAAAAGAAGCGTGGCTAGCAGGTCGAGGGAGGTGATTCTGCTCTTAGACTCCATTCTGGTGAGACCCCACCAGGAGTACTGCATCCAGCTATAAAATCCTCAGCACAGGAAGGACATGGACCTGTTGGAACGGGTCCAGCACAGGGCCACAAAAATTATCTGCGGGCTGGAGCACCTCTCCCGTGAGAACAGGCTNTGGACAGGTACTGTTTAGTATCTTCATCATGACACAGACAGTGGGATCAAGAGCACCCTTGGGAAGTTTGCAGATGACACTGAGCTGAGTAGTGTAGCTGACACACCCAAGGGATGGGGTACCAGCCAGAGGAACACAGATAGGCTTGATAAGTGGACCTGTGTGGACCTCACGAGGTTCAAAACCAAGTGTAAGTTCGTCCGCTTGGGTTGGGACAACCCCAAGCATCAATACAGGCTGAGGGATGAAGGGATTGAGAGCTGCCCTGAGGAGAAGGACTTGGGGCTACTGGTGGATGAAAAGCTGCCAGCAACATGTGCTGGCAGCCCAGAACGCCAACCACATCTTGGGCTGCATTAAAAGAAGCGTGGCTAGCAGGTCGAGGGAGGTGATTCTGCTCTTAGACTCCATTCTGGTGAGACCCCACCAGGAGTACTGCATCCAGCTATAAAATCCTCAGCACAGGAAGGACATGGACCTGTTGGAACGGGTCCAGCACAGGGCCACAAAAATTATCTGCGGGCTGGAGCACCTCTCCCGTGAGAACAGGCTGAGAGAGTTGGGGTTGTTCAGCCTGGAGAAGAGAGAGCTCCAAGGAAACCTTACTGTCACCTTTCAGTACTCAAAGATATTTTAGAAGAAAGATGGGGACAGAACTTTTAGCAGGAGCTGTGGCAACAGGACAAGGGTAACGGTTTTAAAGTACAAGAAGGCAGATTCAGAATAGATACAAGGAAGAACGTTTTTATAATGAGGGTGCTGAAACACCATAACAGGTTGCCCAGAGAGGCGGCAGATGCCCCAATCCCTAGAAACATTCAGGGTCAGGCTGGAAGGGGCTCTGAACAACCTGATCTAGTTGTAGATGTCCCTGCTCATTGCAGGGGGCTTGGACTAGGTGACCTTTAAATGTCCATTCCAAACCAAACTATCCTATGCTTCTTTGATCTTGGCTTAAAGTTACAGAGGATGATATAAAGGCTTCAACTAAATTATATTTTCTGCTTAATGAAAATATAAAAGTATATCTGTACACGTCAATGGCTCCACAGTCTGCAGTTGTTCCATGAATATTCCTTCTGTTTCTATTTACAAACACATAACTACGTAACTATCCACACATTCAAATACAGATGGATACTACAATGTAACAATCCAGTATCTTCAAGTAACAATAATTCTAACAGAAAGATATTACATAAAGTTGATACTATTCAAATCCTGCGTACAGTTTAAATAATCTACAATTCTTGCACACACTCAGAAAAATCTGCACTAAATTAGTAACAGTTTCAAAACTGAACTCCTGCTTTGCCAAATAATAACCAGTTGCTGGAAAAACAATGTTTGCCAGAACAAAAGGAAAATAACTAAATAAAAGATAAATGGCAATTTATACAAAACGGACTTCTTAAATCAAACATTCTACAAGAAACTTCCTTCTCAATGAGAGAGGACATCACCAGGAAACAACAACTCTAACAGTACGTGAGGAAAAACAATAAAGCTAGCAATAAAAACTAACTCAAAGACAAAATTGCCATGTTACCTCACGTGGCAGTTTACAGGAGGGTGTTGAACGCTCTGAAACACCATGTACTTTTTTTATTTGGCAGGAAGGTTGAGGCCTGCAAAACAAACCATATGTTCGGACTAGCGAGAGAGAAGCTGCAACATGTGCTTTTCCCCAAAAACCGAGGTAAGTCTATACTTGTTCAGAGCGTGTTTTGTGTTTCTGCTCGTGTGTTCTGCGTTCAGTAGCTACAGTTTACACACCCTTAGTCTCATTTCAGTGAGCGTATCATGTGTAAGGCATTCTCAAGGAAGCTAAAAGCCAGTAAGTTTTTTATGTATACACGCAACAGGCAGTAATGCTAAACACTGAAAAACATTAAAAAGCCATCAGGTATTTTGATGAGAAGTCATGACCATTTTAACCAAGCCCCTATTTGTACTATACAGTTTCACTTAGAGTGATATACCTACCTATTTTCTCTGCATTTTTGCATGACAGACCCTAGAAAACTCAACCTGATCAGTGCTCATAATAACTGAGTTCAAACATTTTCATTTTATTTGGAGAACACTGGTATGGCTAATTTTTCCTGATATGTGAATTATGTCCAAGACTTACACCAAACAGTCATTTTAAGCCTACAAGGAACAGTAGGAGTTACTACTTACCTCATTCTCCTAGTATGATCATAAGGTTTTTCTAGATTTTATTAATTAATTAATTACAAAAAACAACTTCTCCACCCCATTCAGCAGAGGACCCCCATTTTGCACAGTCTTCCTTTTGCTGCTGATACGCCTGAAGAAGGTCCTCTCATTGTCCTTCCCATCCCTCAGCAGATTCAACTCCAGGTAGCTTATCCATCCTAATCTCCTCCCTGCATACTCAGACAGGGTCTCTGCGGTCATCCTGGCTCACACGACCCTGCTCCCACCTCTTGTATTTTTCCATTTTATGTCTGGATTTTGACAGGAGTTCCCCGTACATCCACAGAAGACTTGCATCAATTTCTCTTGATTTCCTCCACATCAGGATGAACCACTCCTGAGCTTGAAAGGGATAACTTGAAAAAACATGCAACCACTTCCCCTGAACCCTTCTTCTAACACACCCTACTTGTCCCAGGCTACTCCATCAGGTAACTCTGCCTCATCAACTGCTGAAACATTTCTGCCAAAGATGGCTCTCGGATCTTCCAGGAACCTTTTTATTACCACTGCATTATGTAAGCAACATACAAAGGAATGACCAAGATAATCTGAAAGCAATGTTACTACTTTAGCACTTTCCTAACTCATTAGCAATCAAGAGTTTATGATCCTCTAAACCTGAATGACATGAGTAAATCAAACACACACAAATGTTACAAGAACTAGACAGAAAGGCTTCCCAACTTAAAAAAAAAAAGAAATACCCTTCTGCTCATCTGTTAAATATATTATTTTCTTTGAAAACCACTTACCACTACACTAAACAGACTTTTTATTTAGAAGAATGTGCCTCTCATTATCCGACACTGACACCTAACAGTGTCTAGCGAGAATTACAGCTTATATAGCTAAGGAATCATAAGCTACATAAGCTTTGACATTTCCTTATTTAATTTGCTGCTGCAAAAAATTAATGGAAAGAAAGAGAAAAACCTTAGTAACAAGTCTAATTTACACATCAAGTGACATCAACTATTTATTTTAACATAGATGAACACCTATATACTCAGCCAAAACATGAGAGTGTTGCAATCAAAAACACGATCTTCCCAAACCAGAACCACCTTCAGAGATGAAGATTTTTTTGGTGAATGTGGCATAGTAAATAAATATCATCAGAAGGGAGATCAGTACCAACTTTTACACAGAAAAATTGAAAAAATAAATCCAAATCAATAAGAATTTAAACCCAGCAGTTTCTGCTTACAAAAGAAAATGAAGTATTTAGATGAGCATTGAGAAGAACTCTGCCTCCACCTACTGGAGCAGCTACAAAAATATTTGTAGTCTGAAAACAGCACAAGGAATTGCATGCAGAGACATCTATATAAATAAGCAACTCAATTACACTGAAGATTCCATTTTGACAGATGTTCTTCTCCTTAGTGTTTAGTTTCTACATCCTGTATGTTTGAGGATATTATACGTCATTGTTTTATCTTGTCTAAATACATTTTAAGGTTGTGTCCACAGCCAATGACAGTCAAAATACACTGTAATTGCAAACCGTTTCATTCAAAATGCTGAGGCTGAGCACATGAACTTTTACCCTTTTGGACTGTGATGGATTTCAAACAGCATCAGACTATCGACACAAAACATCTAGTCTGGATTATAGTTGGGGGTTTTGGTCAGGAGTGGGAGGTCCGGGCAGTGTTGGTGGGTTTCAAATTCGCTTGTTTTAAATCCAGTGAATGTGGGCACATCCACACTGGTGTGTCAAGCTGGACATAACATTAGAATTGTAATTTTCATATACGCAAAACCAATTTATCCACTGGAATATTCTCTATTCTTTCCACCAACAGACAATATTTCCTTTCTCAAAAGGCTGCGTGTAAGTTTTCATGTTTAATAGCTCCTTCCCACATATGAAAAGCCTACAGAAATACACCACTTCTTCCACATACCTTCCTTTGTTTCTGTTCTGACAGTGAGCTCAGCGACTCACAAGTCATCTTCATAACGTCTTATGGATCAAGTTTCTAGGTCAGAATTTCCTAAACCACAATAACAGACCCACTGGGATAATAAACTTAATTCAACACACATTTCTGGTAGTCTCATCACTTTTCCTCCCATTCCACAAAAAGACTAAAACATGGATCAGAAATTGTTATCTTCAGCACCGCTTTTCTTCTGTGTGTGTCTCATTCTCAGCTTCACGGGTTGATGCACACACGTACAGCAGGTGCAAATACTCCTCAAGCAGCTCCTACAAAAGCACAGAAGCTGAAAACCCCCACAGGGCTGCTGCCTCCAAAACAATTCACCCATGCCACTCCCGAGTTTGACAGAAGGCAAAGAAAGCTGGCCATGCAGATTCTGACCACCAGGAAGCCCACTACTGCTTCCCCGCAAGAAGCACTGAAACTTTCTTCACAAGCACCATTCAATCCCATCTCACCCATCCACAGAGAGGGACTTGCTGAATACGCAGACGAACAAACCCATGGTGAGGTCGTAACGCTATCACTGCTTTGGCTTACCAAAAATAAGACAACGGACTAACCAAGCATAAAAGTGGTAATCACTAATAGTTAATAGTAGGTCAGCTTACAAAACTCAGCTTTCACCACTGACAGACCAACTGAATCAGCATACTGATTTTGCCACGTGCATTACCTCTGAGTCTCTTTTCTGTAAGAAGTGAAGTTGAATTTATTACTTTCCATTCTTCCCTTTTGCTTCTTCCCAAGTCTGTCTTCTTTCAGGATCCCCTTCTCTCCACCCCACAAGTAACACCAACTCAGATGCCACCTTAGTTACCCTCTAGCTCTCACTATTTGCTTTTCTCCCAAGTTTCTTCAACGGAAGAGATACCACCCTTTTATATAAAAGCTACATAATACAACTTAAAACTTTATTTAACTGTTATGCTTTGATGTTTCAGGAAACAAACTACATTAAGTATGTAATTATTTATGTGAGTGCACTTATATTGTACAAACACATACTCAAAAAACAGGTCATGTAAGCCTGAAACACAATTACAGCACCCACTTTCCACCGGAGAAAATAAACACTCCTTTCAGTCTGCACCCTCATGGTGCCTGTAAATGGTACAACTATTCCACCTGTTAAAGTAATAAAAGCCCCCCCCACTGTGAGTTTAGCCTCTAAATTATGTGAAATTATTTGGCGGTTTGGCTATGTTTGGGGTTTTTTGTTAAAAAAAGGATCTGCCTGAAAGTTTTGTACCCTGACAGCACCATACTACCATCATTGTTCTAACTCTAGAGAGCATGCTGGAGGAACTGATGTAACGTACAGTTCCAAGCTAGAGCTTCTGTCAGGCCTCATACATAAGTGTTAACACAAAGGAGTGCAATGGCCTTCCATAAGCTGCATTTTAATTTCTTATTACTTGTTTCTCACACCTGAAGTAAGCTGTTCAATGTTTCTCAGTAGCTCTTATAAGCACTTCTGATGAGATATAATTCCCCCTAAATTCACAAAAAACCATTCTGTTGCTACTCATGGATGTTAAGCCCTTGTATTTTGTGTATCAAAATAAACTGGCAGCAGTCTATATCTCCCTGCCCTAAACCAGGCACGCTGCAGATTATTTGATGCTGTTTAAGAGATTTATTGCTCTTCACACACAAATAAATAACCAAAAAAGAACACTAAAATCCACAGAGAAAAGATACGTAACATCCAAAGCAGAATATAAGAAAGGCTAAGGTAGAACAGGAAGTAAGATTGAAAAATCAATCTCTGTTTAATATATGTAAATACTGTAAATATTAGTAATTACCAGATGTAGAATCAAAATATTTAGAAACACTTTTGTTTTCTCAAGCTTAAAAATGCCATCTCTATAACCTGGAAAGGATGGAATTGACCTGCCTTCCCATGGACCACTCTATGATTTATTTCCAGTGTTAAAAACAAAGATGGTAAAAGACTTAGTTTGTGTATTATGTTTTTTCAGGTATTAATATTAATGTAACTGACTTAACAGGTTTTGTGTTAAAGGTGTTGATTAACACAATGGCAGCATGATTAAATACAATTTAGTTTAATTTGCTTCAAATTTAAAGTCAACTTTGAAAGCCTTCAAAATTTTATTCAGGAACTATAGAACTCAGCAACACAAAAGGATGTACAGAAGTGAATCACTGTCCACTGTCACCATTCAAGTGAACAGTAAAGAGATGAAACTATATTTAAGTATTTGAACAGAAGCCTTTCCTCAAAGACAACTTTTATTTATAAATTAAACCAAACCTCATACATAGTGTGTTTGTTATCACTTGTAAACTTGCCTACTTTAAACTTTCAAGTTTTTCTCTCCTCCATAATGCTCAAGGAATCCTCTTTTAGAAGATGAGATTTCTTAATACAGAAAATTTAACAGCACAGGAGCACATACTGACTTACTATGGATCGTTCTTACCAGGACAATTATGTTATCTCTGATCTGGGACAATGAATAAAGCTGAAATGTTCATTCATGTAAAGTCAGGACACAGATTTAGATATCAAGTATCCTGAAGATTTTAAAGGGACTGTTCTCGGAGCTGTGTTTTTCCCCCTCCAGAAAAGATTCAGCCAAATTACGTAGTTCATATGTAATTTATAGTCCCTCTTTCCCTCTTCTAGCCCTCCCTGAACTCCAAGGGTACTTTCTGCTTGAAGCGTAATAGGACAACTTAGAGCCCTCTTTGAAACACATTCCAAAACCGTTCAACTTTCACGACTCAGTATGGGTACCAGAAAAAATTCAGAGCAGCCACCTGAACCTGACTTTCCAAAAGCACTGGACTTATTGACAGCATGTTAGCTGCCTCACAGCCTTTGCCTAGGCACTGCACAAATGGAAATAAGCTTACTTTTAGTAAGAGAACAGACACAATTACAGGAAAAAGCTACCAGACTAGCTAAAGCATTGGTTATAACACAGTTTATCTCATCGTATCTTATCCACCCTTTCACCTTTTAGATCCAGCTTCTGTCTCCCTCCCTTCATCATTTTTTTGCTATGAGAATGCACAAAAATGAGATGGAACACAGACTTCATTTCACAGCTGCCAACACCACCAAAGAAAAAAACATATTCAGTATCAGACAGTAAAGGCAGAACAAAAGGAATGATCTTTTTTTCAAATAGGAAAAATGTGAACATACGTGAATGCTAACAACCTATCCAGTGGTTAGAGAAGGCATCAAAACGCCACTTAGCACTTATTCACCCAATAAAAACGGTAACATCAGTACCTCTTATTTTCAGCCAAATTCGCACCTTCATCCTTCAGCTCCTTACTCCTCTTTACACAGTCTTCCAAGAGAATTTCCTTTCTCCTCTTAGTGGCGTGCACCCAGGTCGCATCCTCTTCATCGGCCAGGTCCTTGTCATCCGCCGCTTCGGCTTCGAATTGCTGGGAAGTCGCTTTGGAAACTTTCTCGCCAATCTTCCTCTTCCACCCAAAGGAAGCCATTTGGATAACTGGAGAGGGAAAAAAAAAAACAAAAAGACAGGAAATTTAGCGTTTAGTGCACAGGAAAAAAATGCAACTCTCTCAACCCGATTCCCGACAACAACATGTCCCCCAGCTCCCCTCCCCGCACAGATTCTGCCCGAGGATNAGGGAAGCGGAAGCGGGCGCAGCGCTGGTGGGAGCCAAGGGGAGCCAGTGGGAGGGGTGACCCTGGGGTTCAAAGGAACAAACAGGCCTAAAGGCGTGAGCTTCAGGGGTAAACTAGGCTGTACCGCACGAATCGGCTAAAAAAGGTGCCTTTTAGCTGAACCGGACTAATTGCAGCTGAGAAACACCTCTGCGGGGGTGCGGGCGGCCTGCTCTTGAGGGCCCTCGGCCACTGCACAGCCAAACCAGAGACGCTGGGCTTTCTGTTGGAGATGGGGGCGTTTTACACCCATGGCCTTCAAGATGAGGAAGGATGAGCACCATGAAAGAGCTGATAGACACCTGGGAGGGCTGCCATCCAGCGTGACGTGGGCAGGCTGGAGAGCTGGGCAGAGAAGAATCTGATGAGGTTCAGCAAGAGCAAGTGTAGGGTCCTGCAACTGGGGAGGAGGAATTCCGGGCACCGATATAGGTTACGGGCAGACCTGCTGGAAAGCAGTTCTGAGGAGAAGAATCTGAGGGTCCTGGTAGATAGTAAGCTATCCATGAGCCAGCAATGTGCCCTTGTGGCCAAGAGGGACAATGGAATCCTGGGCTGCATAGGGAAGAGTGTGGCCAGTAGGTCAAGGGATATCATTTTCCCCCTCTGCTCTGCACTGGTGAGGCCACAACTAGAATCCTGCATCCAGTTCTGGCCTCTCCAGTTCAAGAGAGACAGGGAAACTACTGGAAAGAGTCCAGTGTAGGGAATGGAGCATCTCCCTTATG
>VXBW01004693.1:101974-118779 GCA_013400375.1 Thinocorus orbignyianus
GTAGAAGTCTTTGGCCTCATTCATTATTCTTCTGTTATCTATAATGAGGTGATAAGCAACCGCTAAAGGGTCCTGATGATTTCGGCTGTATAGACAGCTTAGCACTTCCTCTTCAGTACATTCAAACTTCTCACACACTTCTTTTAAGGCTTCATCATCAATCATGGTCGAGCTATATGATGGGTCTTCAGGAAACAAGTATTTGGGAAGGTCCTGCTTAAACCATTCATGCTCCCTAGATTCAAAAAGGAAAAAAAGTCAGAGTATACAGATGTAAAGCAGACCTTTTTTAATAATTTTAAAAATAAATTTAGTTTTAGTCTGTACAAAGAGAGTCACCGTTGTCAGCCCAAGCCTCCTTCTGTGCAGCACAAACAAAATAATTATACCTAAAGGAAAGTAATCACCACCTTCAAAAGATTTTGCTAGACATTTTCCAGAGACTGAAAAAGATCATCTTTCCTGCAAGTTTTTCGACTACCTGATCTCCAAAAATACCTTTATATAACCCAACTACCTTCTTTTGTATATATGGTATGTGTTTTACTGCTCTATGCTAGTTTCGAGACGTTTTTAACTGACATTCTTACACTACCCACTGGGCTTGTACCTCCAAATATAAACATATAATACGCAACAGAATTAAGAAATGTTGATGCTGAATAACTTTCCAGCAGATGTTTAGACATGGATTTTTGAACATTAAAATCACATGCTCTCCATCCCACATAAGCTGCCTATCATTTTTGGATTCAGAACACCCCCAGCTGTCTCTTCAACACTTGAAGAATTGAAGGAAGCTATGGAAGCGTCAGTCTGTACGTCTTTACAACAGTATCCATGGGCTGGTATTCATAAGAGGGAAAAGGAAAAAAAAATAGGAGGAACAAAATACTTTCATTGCCCAGTCAGGCAGAAAAAATATTGTCTTGTGTGACAATATTCTCACCTATAGCATGACTTGCTACAGATTTAAGAGCAGTTTTATGGATGCCACAGCTTAAGCCCAGCCAGTGACTAAGCACCACACAGCCTCTGACTCACTCCTCCGACTCCTCCTGGTGGAATGGCTGGGAGAATCAGAAGGGTAAAGGCGAGACAGTAATTTGTGATTTTCTCCACAGCTGAAAATTAGGCTCATAGGAAGAGATTCTCTTTGAATTCTCTGAGCTGGTGGTTCCACATGTGTCCAGCTTGTTATTGACAGGATGTTGGTATGTGACATTGGTACAAACTTTTGCCACATGGACCAAGCACACCAGATTTCATCCAAGTTTTTGGACCTGGTTGTCATGCAAATTGCTACAGATTACTTCCACCACAGCTACTTCTCTCAGATATTGGATACCTCCCTCAATAGCAGTCCATTGGCTTAAGGAATTAGCAAGGTCTTCCTTGAAGGGATACCAGTCCATCACACTTGACACAAGTCACCTCCAAGGACTGAGGACTCCTGTTGCCTTTACAACCCGTCTGTCAACGGTCATACCCCTAGCATCCTTATCCTCTTTTTCCTGACCATTTGCCCCAATGTCACAGTACCAGAAGAACCAGCTGAGAATTTGTTCACCTGGCTGACAACTGAAATCTTTTGGTATACCTCACAGCTTATGTAGGGATAGGGATCAAGGGATTTCCGTTTCATTTATGATTTCAGTCTCTGACTCCTCCTATTCTGGTGACTGCTCTGCTGCAGAACAGGCTGCCTCTTCTGATTCTCTCCCACTCCCTCTTGGGAGCAGCCTCTTCATCCCTTATTAAACAAGCCAACTTCTTTGTTTCTTTATAATTATAGGGGCAATGAATAAATTTGAAAGGCTGGGTCTCCCGCTTAGCCACAGTGTCTGTTTTCAGATTCAGAGATGTTCTCCTTGGAGGATGCTGAACAGTACTGAGCAGTTTTCAGTAGGTGGAGGTCAGGCCCCAGCACAGTAGGATAAGTTGTGCCTCTCTGGAACAGCAGGGCATCTTTCTTTTCAAATATTGTATTGCATCATCAGGATCCTGCACTCATTCAGGATTGAAACTTCAGACCACTGAAGGTGACAAGCCCTCTAGACACCTGTCCATGTTCTCCAACATGCCTTGCCACCCACAACCACATTACCATGGGGCCTGGGTTTAACAATTAGAAAGAATCTTTTTAAAAAAAAATTAAGAGGAAAAAAAAAGGAATAAAAACCAAACACAAAAAGAGAGGTAAATAAAACATGAGAAAGACAAGCTATGCAAATCAAAACAACTGCTCACCACCAACTGACTGATGCCTAGCCAGTCCCTGAGCAGCAGTCCACCCCACCAACCTCCCTCCCAGTTTTATTGCTGAGCGTGGCACCATATGGTTGGAGTATCTTTTTGGTTATCTGGGGTCAGTTGTCCCAGCTGTGTTTCCCCCAACTTCTCCTATGCCTCCAACCTACTCAACCGACAGGGCAGTGTGAGAAGCAGAAAAGGCCTTATCACTGCATAAGCACTGCTCAGCAGTAACTAAGACATCCATGTGCTATCAGCACTATTTCCAGTACGAATCCAATACAAGCTACTATGAAGGTATTTAACTCCATGCCAACCAAAACAAGTACAATGGACGAAGGTCTAGTCAATGTGAACCTGAGCACATGCCTCCACACAAATGTGTAGAGCAAAATAAATTTTCATCAGAAGCAAACAGTTATTTTGGATGTAAGAAAAAAGCTCTTCTGATAATATTACAAAGCACAGACCTAGCTGGATGATTGAATGTAGAGCAATACTTTATTACTATGCATTGTGGCTGGCCTCTCCTCTTGCACGTCGCACCACTACCACCCACCCCAAAGAATTAAAGTATTCAATTAAACTCAGCTTGCCCTTGAAACTGTGAGGTGACCTGTGTTACAACTAACTGGACAGAACTGTAGAGGATTAGAAATTTTTCCATGCTCTGTAACCAACATGGTTTTTTACATCTTTTTCACACTGCTGCTCTTCCAGACTTACTTAATATGGCTGAGAAACTAAATTCCTACTCAATCAAGTTCTACAATGCTTAGTTCTCACAGTGCTTTGATTTCTGCAAGGAAGTACTTCCCATTGTAGAGTAGCAAGGGCACCACGTTTTTTGTTCTACTGAAAGAACATGAACGTTGCTAACTTCCAACACTAAAAGAAGCAGCATTTTCACTAAGGTAGTATATGAAAGCTCTCCTTCAGAGTTCCTTACAAAGGAAACTGGAAAACCTATGCTGCTGCATGAAGTACAGTTCTATTAGCTAACAATTTTCTTTTTTGTTCAACTCCCTGCACACTTGTCAAAGCAGTCACCTTCTCATATCACTCATTGCTTGTCACTCATATGCAAATTCATGCCAGGCTTTTGAAGCTACAAGGTGCTATCTTGCATGTGGAATATTCACTGTCTTAACAAATGATGTTATGGAGTCTGAGAAATAGGAATAAAAGCAGTAGTTATCATAATGAAGAGCCATAACTTCCTCTCAGGCATTTACAGTACAGAATAGTGGCTCTTAAAAGCAAAGATTTATTTTGCACAGAGAAATCAATACAATGTAGTTTTTGGAAACCCTGCTGTAGCAAAGATATTTACCTGCAAAAGCCTCAAACATAGAGGTTCTCAGAATTTCTATATGTACTACATGTAATTGTTTTTTGTGACCTCTAGTAGGTACTTCATTGGCCACCAGAGATCAGAACCATCAGGGCTCTAACAAAACCACCAGAAGTTTAATTTTTTGTCTCAGTCTACAAACTGTATAGATGATTTCTTTGTTCTGTGCACTGAAATTATCACTCCAGCATCCCGCGACCAGGATACATCCTATGACCCGTGATCAAGTAGTGTTTTACCTTATGTCTCTGATAGTTGCTCTCTTCATTGGATCCACTTGCAGCATGTGCTTTAAAAGACTAATTACAGACGGATTCAGGTACTGAGGGGTATAAAAGATACCATCACATATCTTCTTAAAAAGGGTTGGCACGTGATCATCATCAAATGGAAGTGTTCCACACAACAACGCATAGAGAATAACCCCACTGCTCCAAATATCTACCTCTGGACCTGCATATAATCTGGGAAGAAGTTAATTATTAGTGATTTTGTGTTTAATACATTTTAATACACTTTTTTCCACTGCTTTCTTACATTGTATCACAGTAGTTAAAATTGTATGAACTTGGGACAACTAATCTGCAGCCACTGTAACATTTCAGTTCTATTCCATGCTTCCCTTAAACTTTGGCTCCACTCCCTTCAAATATACAATAGGGAATAAATACCTAGTTCTTCTCTCTATTGTATAACAATCAACAACTGCAGTTTAAGACAATGGGAAACTGAAAGAAAAATCGCACCTACCACCCAGAAAATCCACCTCATACATTGTTACCACTGTTTCAGCACCATTTGTGCTAAATCATCTACCCCCAAAAACTTGGAGGCTGCAAGGATTATATGGAGTTGTTGTACTCTTTGCTACTGCCTGAATAAAACATACATTTGGCCTCCAACGAGCAACCTACTAGGGTAGGTAGCTGAAAGCAGCAGGTTTGACAACCACTCAGTCAAAAAAAAGCGGGGGAGGGAGGGAGGTGGAATTTACCTTCACATTGAGTATCTACTCTGCAACAGATATTTCACTACTACCCAACTTTATGGCAGACTTCACCTGTATTTCTATCTGTACCTCTGGTTCTAAGATCTGAGCTGAAAATGAGATCTTTAAACCAATTCAGGCACTCTGCTCACCAGATTCGCGGCATTATACATGATCTCTACCTTACAGGAACTATTAAGAGCCAGTTCCTAGGAGCCTTAAGCACTCATGAAAAATTATCAGGACAAATAAAAGTTCAGCTCACAATTTCTCAGTATAAAGGTTGTTAATCACACTAGTTTTGCAGTCTTTAGAATCAAGCAGCAAAATGACTGAAGTACATGCACACATGTATCCAATAGAAAAGAAACTACCTTCCTGAAATTACTTCTGGTGCAGCATAGTTAGGGGAACCACAGCTTGTTCTTAAAAATTCTCCATCTGACATCATATTTGACAGACCTGAAAGTGTATAAGAGTAACTACTAAAAATTCAGAGAGCAAAAGGATTTCACACTGCATATACCACCTAGAACAAATCACTAGTAATTCAAATCAGAAAATTGACAAGTTTATCTCAGTAAAGAAAGATCCTTGTTTCAAATCACTCATTTTTTTATATAACACCATACTTTTAAAACATACTTAGAACACCTTTCATCAGAGGACTCAAAGTGCTTTACAAGGGCAGGTATCCACTACGCCTACAAGAGATGTATTATGACGATGCAGCAGCATAGATACCTTACTATGCTTATTTAGTGAGGTTTGCTGATTCAGAGAGTTCCAAGAACTAGCTGCCAGTCTTCTCAGCAGCTGTCACAAACACTTAGTCTAAACAATTAAGCTTCCTGATTAGTCAGGCAGGTATCTAGCAGAAAAGCACAGGAGTTTAAAAGATTAAGCTTCCTTATTTTACTTTTTATGTTTTGATTCTATCTTTCTTCAATCCCATCTTAGGGTTTTTAAAGTGAACTTAAGGTGAGTCTTCAGCATGATGAACTGTCCTTGCACTGTACTTCCAAGAAAGCTAAGCATCTACATTTTACAGATGGTGAAGCAGGCAACAGGAATGAATTCTGAAGCAGAAAGGTCAAGAATTAAGTCTGTTCAGCATTTCAAAGAAAATAGCATAAACCGAAACCAAACAAATCAGTTCACGATTTCATCAAATCACAGAAAATACTTGAAAGGAAAGACTGAGAGGCAAACAAGTTCTACATATGTGGAAGAACATAATTTTCCTTCACATTCATACTCCTGAGCTTCTTGCATTGTGTCCCACTACCAGAATATTAAAGTGTACAAGTTTTATTAAGTATGTCCCACAGTAATTAACAGGATCTGACTGATACCAGAAATGCAATCAGATAGGAAATAGCAATGCTTACCAAAGTCAGCTATCTTGGCATTCATATGTGCATCAAGGAGCACATTCTCAGGCTTCAGATCTCTATGTACTACCATATGCCTGTGGCAGTAATCCACGCCAGAAAGTATTTGCTGGAACAGACGTCTACTTTCCTTCTCATCAAGCTAAGACAGACAAAGATTTTCAACAATTATGAGACACAGAAAGATCATTTGTTTTTCATGTATATGAATTAAAGCCAACTTTCCCACACCCTAAAGTTATCATTTACAGCTTTGATACTCTATACAACAGATTATCAGAACCTGTTGTAGCAGAAAGCTTCCTAGCTCTGGTACAAACAAAATAATGGAAACTTTAAAATGAATAGAACAAGACACACCCACCGACTGAAAACATCACTGAAATTTCTCAAGCAGCCTTTTGAAATCAGTTAGACAGATGTTACACACTCAGTAACTAGAAACATTAGCACCCAAACATTAACTTTTCATAACTGAAAGAAATATCAGTGAATCTTGACATTTAAACAGAGCATAAGACTTAAATTAACACACAGCAGAGCAGGGATAAATTTTAGATGCTATTTAGGGCTAGCTGCTAGTAGCACAATCAGCAGACTTAGCTGGGATTTCTTACTAACATGCCCTAATCCATACCAAAGTTTGTTCTAACAGCTAACTTAAAGTATCTTTGCTATCTAGATGGTTTGTCAAAAGCGACTTCAGAGCTTTCACAGAAACTATTCAACTAGCAGAAGAGGGTAGTGAGGGCACAACAGCAGCTTTCCCATAATGGGAAATAATGAGTCATAAGTTCTGTGCTACACTAATCATACTATCCTGTTAAGAAAATAAAACTTTAATTACCTCATTCTGCCAAGGATCCCCAAAAAGAACCTGTCTGTTCCCTCAGTGTCAGGTGACACGGGAATGTTGCAAAAGCAATAACAGAATGCAAGTCATTGATTTGTAGAATTGGACTACTACTTACCCTTCCATTTTTACAGATATAATCAAACAGTTCTCCTCCTGAAACATATTCCATCACCATGAAAATGTCAGTTGGTGTACTGATGACCTGGTACCTGATAAGAGAAAGTATCTGTTAGTCTACACACTCAGTAAAAATTGCTAGTTACAAACACCAAAGTCATATAAAAATCAGATAAAAGTACATTTTAAACTATTTACTAGTCAGTTTACAGCATCTGGAATGACAGTGTTTTTCAGAAGCTATTTCCTGTCCTCTCAGTATGTGATGCCATCATTGCCAATACTAGGAGGAAATTTGTTTTCCCCAGCAGCAGTATCAGTCTTTATACTTTCAAAGGACTAAGCTAAATTATTGCTGTGAAACTATTTACAGTGTTGCCTTGCAGGCAGCTTGGTGCAGTGAGAAAGAAATTCAAAAGCACAGCACAAATTCAAAAGCTACTGTCTCAAAAATACACACTTTTCAGCCATAACATGTAGAAACCCTGCCTTACCATAAGATATACTTCAAGATTAGAAAAAAAGCTATTAATAATCATGAATATCATCTTTCACTAGGAGACCCAAATTTATCATTACTATTTAAGAATACTGGCAATGTGGTTATTATATTATTTTCACTCTATTTTAATTGAGTTTCAAAACTACCACAAACCTTTGAAATAACAAAATAACTAGCTTATGGTCAAACTTCCCATTCAAGAGATTTTGATTTTGTTCTACAAAAATCCTAGAAGTTTCTTTCCCCTTACAGCACTCAGAAGGGATCAACTTTTAACAGGAGAAGAAGATGAAAACTACTAATGCTGCAGCCAAAATTCAGATGTTATACGAGAGGACAAGAGGTAGCAACTGAGTGAAAACAAATGTTTCAAGGTACTACACTTGAGGATGCCAATACCCAACTTGTAATAAATAAAGGAATTCACATACATTTCAGAACTGCTATGTTCTTTAAACACTTATTCCAAGACAAAGGGGAAAACGCGTATTCTACAGCTTATTAAATAAAGTTACTACTGTTGAACTACACAGACAGCAGTGAGTTCAGACAATCCAGGTGAATGTGTGTGCACACGCATGGCTATTCTAACGGGTTAGTATTACACTGTAACATTCCAGTAACTTCAGTACCCTCCAGAGGCAGTTACCAACATGAGATCTTCAAAGCTAGTTATATAAACTCTTGTAGTCTAACACACTTCACCTTTACCAACTTTTTCTCTAACACCTTGGTAAGAAGTACCTCATGTACTTTAACACCATCATTCTGAAGCCATGGCTAAGACATTACTGCAGAAATAGTATTTTAATCCTGTTAATCCAAAAGTTACAGCCATATTTCTCTAGAGTTAGCTCATTCCTCTGGTTATGGAAAAGGAGGTTATGGAATACTTACATACCTATAATATAAATAAGGTTATCAAACCACACAGCATAGGTCAGCAGAACACAAAGTTAGGGAATTTTATATAGGAAACTATGCATTCTGTTGCTAATGGTCAAAAACTAAAAGAGAAGGTGCTCCAAAGGTTTTGCTTTAAAGCATGGTAGAGAAAGAAAATCCTATTGCAACAGGCTTAACATTGTATATGCTTCTAAAGCCATGTATGAAATTTTTCATAAAGCACGGCAATGTTTGGAATTAGACATTGTCTGATTTGTAATATTAAACTGAAGAAACCTGTATACCTTTATCTCAAATAACTTAGCTGCTACCTAGCAGTTCCCCAGTCCATTTCTTAACAGTACGAGCAGCATGAGCCTAAGGCACCAGCGAGTCTACCTGCACAACAGTATCAACTCTCTCAAATGCTATTCACACACTGGTTAACAACCCTTCTGCTTTAGAAATGCAGTCTTACCAAAAAGTTGGGGATCCATCAATTTTTCTATCATCTCCTAAATTTTGTCTCTTCTCACCACATGCAGCAGAAAAAACTCTCCCCAGAATTCCCCAAGCAACAAACTGTTAGCAGAAACTTGTTAAACTGAGTTACTGTTCAGCAACACAGCAAGTACACACTCCTGCTCCACCCCTGTTTCTCACTTGGCACACTGACACTTCCTACTTTGTTTTGGCTACAAGTACGTCCTTCAGACTCATTTATGAACTCTAACTGGCAGCAGTAGCAATTTTGCAGCCAAATCAGCTCAATAGTCTCCTGAAACCTCACCCACTGAAGAAGTTAGCGAGTTGACCTTACACAATCCAATTCAGCTTCAGTGTAACAGCTGTTGCCAGATTCAAGGGGGTGTATAAGGATGGCATCTGTCAGCGGCAGCAGGATCTTAGGACAAGACTGCCAATAAGAAAAACTAACACCAATACTATGATTAAGACAGTGAAAGTCACCCATGCTGTGGAGATGCAGGTTAATTTTACAGGAAATGAAGGTTAAAAAAAAAAATCAATGGCATTTGTAATTTGTTTCCTCAGATCAGACTTGAGGCAGCTACTCCAGGACATATTTAATTGTACTTGGTACTCCGCTGATGAACTATTGATCAGCTAACAAATGTAATCAGTCATACTGAAAATACCACATTTAGACAAGTGGCAGCAGCTATATTTAAGAATTCTAAAATATCACATTTAAAAAACTGCACGTCCTTAATTCCGAAAAGTCTTGCAGGATGCCATCTGCATTAGAATATCACTGATCAGTAAATCACTAAAAACTTATTGCCATAAGCTTACTACAGAAATGCCCTTTATAATCTTGTTCATTGTAACTCATTTTCTAAGCAGATAAAAAGATCAAATGTAGCCAGAAAAATTAAATAGTAGTTAAACACAGAGACTGATGCTACTTGAAGCATCTATCACACCATTCTATTTTATGTCCAAGGAATTTGTACGCAAAGATCTAATGGCAGCTCTCTGCCCTGCAGAGATCAGTTTTGTGAAAACCTATTACAGAGGACACTGAAAATAGTTGTACACCTGGAAGCTACTTACTTTCCTGACAAGATACTGTTACCAGTATTGCCCTTTAAACACATTTCAAAGCAAAAAAAGACTACTTAAAATATGTCTGACCATAGCAAGCAAAACTTACAGCTTAATTATATGAGGATGTCTGAAGAGTTTGAGGTTCTGAATCTCCCTGCGGATCTTCCCTACAACATCAAGGCTGCGAATCTTCTGTCGATTCAGGATCTTCACTGCAACTTTATGTCCAGTTAACTCATGTTTGCCAACTGCAAGGATTAAGAAAGTATTTAGTCAGGGTTTTCAATGCTCCACGAAGACACCAATTTGCCCATTTTGACTGTAGACAAGAAAGACAAGTTAAGATTCCACATAATGCCATTATCTCTGGGGAGGCTGAAAAACAGATGGCACATCATGTCTTCTGCCCTCCCACAATTCTGTCATTAGAAGATGAATGAGCTATGTAAGAAAAACCTTAAACCTAACACTCAGAAGTCTTGTAGCATGATTACACTACTGCAAACAAACAAAGCATATCCCAAACACTGTCACCCTTGATAATTTGGGAGACTCTTTGTGAGAGTCTCCAAGCTTTTGGCTCATTTGGTAACCCACTCAAACTTGTTCTCCTACAGCTCTTTTACTTTATCTGCAAGGATCACTCTTACTAAAGAAATGACTGCTACCCTTCCCCTCAAGAAGCTTGTTTCAGCAACTACTCTGAATTACCACTGACAGTATCATGTCACTTAACTTGAAAAACAATAATTATATTAAAAATAATTATTACTCTAAATAAACTTCACAGTCTGTGCAGTGAACACGAGAGCTTTATTATATAAATTAAGTTGCAAAAGCTACAGGAAATGCCCAGAAAAGTATCCGTTTGTAACCATGTAACCATATGTAAGTATCCACACGAGAAATGCAACCTCATACATTTCTCAGTTTCTTTCCTACTTCTAGGAGAGTTTCATTCTTCTTTCAAAAGAATAATTCAAAATTGTAAAATACTCCCTAGACAGTTACCTCCCTTAAAGTCCTGAATTTTGCAGGTACTATTGGAAATAGCCACGACAAAGTTGCTAAGAATGTTTTTCTTAAACCCAACACCAGATCACAAACAAACCACAGAATGGAAGTATCTCTTCCATTAGAGAAGAGATAGCTTTGCTACCTGCATTGCTATCTGCATGCACTGATCATAACTACATCACTTTCATTCACCACCTTGATTTCTACCTTTTGAAGGTAATCTACGTGGTTCATCCATTGCCCTAATGGACCTGTGCTCAACACATTACTCACTCCTCTGGGTGCCACTTCTCACTTGAGAATTTAACTAAGCCCTGGGGTTCAAAATTCCTTTAAATATATCCATGGGATGCTGTGACAAACAGCATCAATCCACAAAAATTTTTCCATATGCAACAGATAACTTGGATGCAAAATTTTCCTGCTGCCTTTTACCTCTATCTTGAGTTAAAAGCCAATCTAAGCCAGAAGACATTCTTAGGAGAGAAACAGATACAATGATAACCACCTGAGCAATTCTTACAGCAAAGAGATAGTCAACATGTTAAAAAAACCCGTTTGTCCAAACTCCTGTAGGGAAGTAACTAAGCAGAGGATTACCCAAGACCCTGAACCATCACAATGTGGTGATGAGTTGACTTCTGTACCCAAGAATACAGAGGGGTTCTGTCTGCAAGGTGAAAAAACATGTATTTTTCCCATTCAGGAGCCACTACCTGAAAATGACCACCATAACCAAAACACTGGACAGGCACATTTATACTGCTGTGGATCACAGGACAAAGTCCACATCCACCACAAGTTCTAGACAAACAACAAAACGTTTGTAGGGAAGTACCTAGAACTGTAACATCAGGTCAACTATGACAATTATTTGTTTTCAACCAGATCTGCAATTAAAGCAATCGTATCCTGTTTGATTTTCTTCCCAACAAATTGTATCACCTATGCTCAAACCCTAAGGGGTAATGAATCATTTACATAAAACAGCAGAAAAGCAACTATTCCTTTTGAATTACAAAGTCTCTGTGTATCAGAAGTATTAGCAAAAATCTTTTATCAGTAAGTTAAAATTTAACATTATTTTTGTTAGTAAGAAGCAGCTTCTTGAAAACTAACAAAAAAACTCTGTTAGGTGTATGAATTTACATCTTCCTTTGCTTTACAAAGTACACTTAAGGTATTTAATTTAGTAAGCAACATACCTATTTGAGCAATTATACAACTTAGCGTATAAAAATTCAGTTCTAACATGCATTTTGTTATGAAGTCTCATTTAACAGTGAACTTGTTTCATTTCAATCACTTCTTCTCAGTATTTTCATCAACAACCTGGATGAAGGGGTGGAGTGTACCCTCAGCACATTTGCCAAGACACAAAACTGGGAGGGGGGGCTGACACATCAGAAGACTGTGCCACCATATAGCATGACCTGGACAGGCTGGATAGCTGGACAGGAACCTGATGAAATTCAACAAAGGCAAGTGTATGGTCCTCTACCTGAGGAGGAATAACCCCATCTATGCAGGCTGGGGGCTGACCTGCTGGAGAACAGCTCTGAGGAAAAAGACCTGAGAGTCCTGGGGACAACAGGNGACATGAAGAGGAATTTCACTGGGAGTGCGGCAGAGCACTGGCAGAGGCTGCCCAGAGAGGTGGTGGAGTCTCCGCCTCTGGAGACATTCAAAACCCGCCTGGACAAGTTCCTGTGCAACCTGCTCTAGGCAGAGCTGCTTTGGCTGAGGGGCTGGACTAGGGCTTCTCCAGAGGTCCTTCTTCCAGCCCCAGGTCATTCTGTGATTCCTTTCTCAGTCCACCTTACACAAAAACTGCAGTTTCATTAGAACTCAGAAAAATCATGTACCAACCATTAGAAAGTAATGTATTAGCTGCAACAAGCTATGTTCAACATGCAAAAGCACATAAGAAAAGAACTTTTCAAAACAGATTTGTCATTCAAAGTAATTAAACAGTAACATTTGCAGTCGACTGAAACAATTCTAGCTGTCACAGCCTTCAGGATTTTGTGCCTCAAGCCTTGATTTTATACACTGACTGGGAGAAAACAAGATTTTCTGCTCCTTCTACACTGTTTACAATAATTTATTCAAAGTTGGCAATGACAACATACTGTTGTTTTGTGATGGTGCAAGAAGATACTCAAAAGGCTGTTCACTTATTTTAGACATTTCAAGTTGATTTGCTATTTTCTTCAGTAATTTTTGCCTCCCTTTTTACTTCAACTTAAGACTATAAGGAGTCTAGTTTTTTAAGATACGAGTATCCAGTAACCATCTACTTCATGAAATAAAACTCTGTTCTTGAGTATGGTTCAAGGTATCTGTTATCAGTACAGCAGCAGACACTAACCAGTAACAGACTGCTGACTACTTTTGAATTCGGCATCAAGACAGAACAGAAAGTAAGACTTCAGATGGGAACATCATGTAGAAAAGTATCCAGTGTTACCTTTCCAAAAGCTACTTTGTGTTACCTCTTAACAGAGAGTTACCTACAAAAGGGAAAGCCCACAAACGAAAAGAACCCAAAATTTATTTATGCTAGTCACTATAATCCTCAACGAGATATCAGTCCCTTAAAAGAATCACTGCTAAAAGAGGTTCACTTTACAGATTTGTTATTTCCCAGTATTTTATTCTCCAGTAACACTAATTGCCTTCAAGCTTCACTATGGCTACGCATTGCACCAAGACTTCCAAGCTAGTTACAGTCTCAAACCAGCAGTGACTGCTTCCATACTTCAACAGTTAAAAAGTCTCTAAACTAAAGCTCATCAGGTCTTCAATCAGAAAAGTGGCTGCAAGGCAATCCAGAGTAAACACAACATTCTTATGAAATACAGGTACCGTAGAAAAAATATGAACAAGTGTATGTTGTGTTTATGAAACATTTCTGTAACAGGCTGAAAAGCCAACCCAAGGCTCAGAGGAAAGCAGCCTTTAAAAGTACGAGCTAAACAGATGTTTTCATTAACAAAACAAACCCCGTTAGCTAATGATGCACAAAAGACTGTTGCTGCACAATATTCGCTAGCGAACCGTTCTTCGCTGTCTATTTTCAGGTCTCTCATCACTGCCTTGACCAAGATTACCTATTTACATCAATTTTGCAGTCTATATAGACAAGGGGTTTTAGGCCAATTCTGTGGACTGGAACAATTACTGTATATCTACAAGCTTAAATAGCATCCTTCATTTTTTCAGCACAAATCAGTGGAAGCCTGACTAATCTTCCTCTTATAAAGGCTACCTTTATTTTCAAAAATATCCGGAAATAAAAGTCTGCATTTGGTTTCAATAAGAAACATCAGCAGTGTTTTGGGTTTTCATGGGTTTGGTTGTGGTTTGTGGGGGATTTTTTGGGTTTTTGTTTGTTTGTTTTGGTTTTTTGTTTGTTTGTTTGTTTTGGGGGGAGAGTTTCTTTTTTTGTTTTGTTTTGTTTTTTAGGAAAAAAAATAAAAATTGACAAAGACAGACATAGATGCTGGTAAAGTTTCAATAAGAATGTATCTGACAGAACAGATTTAGGTTCAGTACTCTCTTCTACCCCACAGCATTTAACTTCTGTGCCATGTTACCTTTGCCTAGATACTGGCTAGAAACAGCTGTCTCTTCCATGACTCTCCTCCTGAAGCACAGACAAGTGAATCGATTCAGTCAGTAGTTAACTCAGGCCAGTACAGCCAAATGAACAGTTAAAATTAAAAAAAAACAAACACATTACATCAGTAACAGCAGCAGGGTGAATTCATCTGACAGCTACCTTAACAGGAGACCTTTAACAATTACTAAGTAAAGCAACGGTTTTCCAGTTCAATCTTCTCAGGCTGGCCACCACTGTTAAAATTAAAGAGCACTTTCAAGACCACATGAGTTCAAGGAAAACCCTAGAATTTACGAAAACTGAACACATTGGTTACAGGTTTTCCCTTTATTGTCAATTGACGAAACCATATCAGAGTCACCAGAGAAAGGATTACAGGAAAACAATCACAGACCTGGTATTAAATTAAGAAAAAGTGTGCCCAGAAAGAAAATCGGTGCATTGCAGATAAAATATATCCTTTGTTACGTACAGCTAAATCAAGACAAAACCACCAGCATTATCACCTAGGGGCAAGAAAAAAAAACCAAACTTTAAAACAATTTTTATATGGGAAGATGAACAGTAACGCTTGCTTCCACATCTTAAATAAATTCCCAAACCCCTTAAGGAAGGTATTCATCATCACTTCACCACAAGGTGATTTCTTCCCCATCCTTAACACAAAATACATTAACAGATGCATGTGTATACTCTTTACATAATCAATTAGACACAAAGCAGCCCAAAAGAATACCTAACATCAAACAAACAATACAATTAGTTTATAATAAGTAAACTGGCAAGTATATTTCTCAGTCAAGTGTTTCAAGCTAAAATTACTTCATGAAATATTAAGAGGAGTGACATTCAAGAACATATTGAAATTACAACACTATCTCCACAAACTGACCATCTTTCAAGGTTTTAAATTGAGACAACTTACCAATGCAGGTACAAGCAGTAAGAACAGCAGCAGCAGAGCAACAGAGCTCTCTGGAATTTAAAAGTATACTAGAATATTTATGTGTATGTCAACCTTAGCTTTGTGCAGTGCACTGGGGAAAAACAAACAACAAAAACCAGTATTTTTGATTCCTCTTCTCCCCTCAACCACATAGGCCTTCCTCGAGGAAAGAGGATCTGATGATCATCTTCTGCCTCATCTCATTTCCTCCTTATTTAAGGAGACGCTAAGCTGCCAAGGAAAGGAATGGTATTCCAGCTGCCAGTCATTGCTCCCAGCTGGCTGGGGGTGGGGTGTCACTTCATAAACCTGCCTTGAAAAAAAGCAGACTCAAAGGGCTGTGACTCTCAACTTGTTTTCTGCTGCTTTCCTAGACATTTCTAAAGAGAAGTATACTCCTATTTTCTATACATCACTAATTTCTTCAGAACATGCCAACAGCTGAAAGAGCTCGTGCAGAGAAGACACAACAGGAACATCTACACTGAAAAAAAGGTATAATGGTAAAAGCCAACCTGCACATTAGATACAACAGGATAAGCTGTGGTTTTTTACTGGTTATAATTATGAGCAATGCATTAGGTCAACCATTTAAAAAAAAAAAAGCCCTTATTTAGAGTGCAGTGCAACTCATTTGTGAAACAATACTTTCCATTTGTGTGCCCCAACGTTCGAACAATTCTCACAAACAAGGCAGCAGGAACTGCATAACACACAGCTCTTTGCCACCTCTGCAGGACTGCATCAAAGGAGTGATTAATTTATCTTTCCTATCTACTAGGCTTCAGATTCGCAGCATGTCACCTGCAGCCCTACTGGGAAAATTCTTTAAGTCTGAGATGAAAGAAAAAAAACAAACAAAACCAACTTTGATAACCAGTGGTCAGCCACATTTAGCATCAAATCCTTCCACACCTGCGAGTCAGCTGTGTTGACAGGTAATCCAATAATCCCCGACTCATCATTTTATGCTTATTTCTCTCTGCAGAGGGAGAAACCTTGCCTGCCTTGTAAGCTCGCCAGGCGCCAGCATTTCTGCAGCCAAACGCAATGCACGGGCAGCTCAAGAGCTAAGAACCACAGAACCACAGGCCGCCTCCTCCCCATGCTTTAAACAAGCGCAGCACCACCGCTCCCCGGGAACTATTTCCCTAAATACGGACGGGGAGGCCGCTCCTCCCCGCAGTCCCACCCCCGGCTGCTCGGCCCGCACAGCCCCCGTCCAAGGGGCTCCACCACACGGACTCCGGACAGTTCCCCACCGTTGACCCAGGGCGGGAGGAGGAAGGCGCCGGGCCC
>VXBW01004700.1:0-11831 GCA_013400375.1 Thinocorus orbignyianus
GCGGCGGCGGCGGCGGTGGTGGTTCCAGGGTGAAGTAGAGCCCCGCCGCCCGCTCGTCCGCCTCCTTCAGCCGCCGCACGGCTTCGTGGATCCGGCGCCGGTGGTGGGGTACGGCAACGCCGATGGCATCCAGGTCCGGGTCCCCGATCTGCTTGCAGACCTCCAAGTCGTCGTAGCCATTATCGACGAAGGACTCCGCGTACTGGGGGAGCTGCAGGGTCTTCAGCCACTCGTAGACTATGTTGGTGCACATGCTGGCTCCAAAATAATAACGATGGCAACTTTCAGCACCGAAGCCAGCCCTCCCCCCTTACCACTCCTCGCCAAAGGAAATAAAAAAAACACAAACCAAAAAACTGCGATGCAACTCAAAGGACTCAAAATCAAGGTCAAGAAATCAACATCCACCAGGAAAAAAAAAAAAATTTTCTTTTTTGTAAAAGCCTTAAAGCAGATCAGTAGGGCACCGCAAGCACTGCTGAACGAAACCCTCCTGTTTATTCCTCCTCCAAGTAGAGCTGCTTTCTGACACCGGAGAAGGGAGACTCGGACTGGAGAGAAGCAAAATGTAAGGGTGCATCCCCTAAAATCCCAAGTCGCTGCTGCACAACATCCACCCACTTTCTCTGGAAGTAATTCGCAGTCGCTGTCCTTTTTTTACCCCCCTCTTCCTTTCGGTGTTAGTTTCTGTTTCTGCTTCTGTCTCACCTTCCTGCGCTCAGCCGCATGATGAATCTGTTTACTATGTGTAGCTGCTTTGGTACACCATCGTGTCGGGGGAGAACCGAGCGCAGGATCCCGCACCCTCGCCCAGCCCAGGCAGGGGTGCCAGGGTGCAAGTGCCCTCCTTTCCCGTATCTCTCCCGGCAGCGGGTGCACACGGCGGTTTCTGCTTTCCTTTTTAAACGGGTCCTTTCAGATTAGGAGGAAGAAAAAATAAAAAAGAAGAAGAGATAAGAATCCCATTCACTTTTCCGAGTTACTTTCCCAGTTCTCCTTCATCCCTGCTATGATGGTTAAACGCGCTTCGCCGGCACCGAGCCCAGAAACTGCTTGCCGGCTTTCTCCGTGCTGATGCCGGCGGTGCCCCTCTGCCCCCAACAACTTTCCCCGCTGTCCCCTGTCCCTCCCTCCTCGGGAGGCGGCGGGGCGGTGCGGGGCCCGCTGAAGCGGGGTACAGGCTGCCGCCCCCCTCACCTGCCCACCGGCGCTGGCGGCCGCCATTTTAGCGTCCCGTTCCTAAGGCGGCGGGAGTGAAAAAGAGAGAACTAAGGAAAAAGGGAGAGTCCCGGGGGAGGTGGCAGAGCTCCGGCGGAGCTCTCTGGGAGCCGGCGGCACCGCTCTAACGGCGGAACGGCAGCCCGGGCGTTAGGCCCGGCGGGGCCCCGGGGCCTGAGGGAGAGGGGAGACCCACCTCACCCCCGCCTCAGCCCTCAGGGTTTGGGCCTCCTGTGTTTAAACGGGGCTTTATAAAGCATAAATCCCCCCTGCCTGCACGCATCGCTGTCACCTAGGGATCAGGAAACCCCTGGTGGCTTTAATTTGCAATTAATTTACACCTCAGGCTCGTTTGCGGGTCACCTGGGTGCCTAAGGAGACGTGGTGCCACTGCGGCGACACTGTCTTTGGTTGTAAAGTAAGACAAGAGGCTTATGGCATCCACATGTGGGAGCAACCTTGCCATGCTGCTGTTTTTATAACCCTTTTACTGCGCAGCGCAAGCTGAGAAAGAGAAAAAGCCATTTCCAATGCACGCACGTGCCCGTAGGCGTGTAGGACAATGGAAAAGGATGGATCAAACCAGACCAAAAATGCGTCTGAAAACTCGGGAGCTTTATTTAGGCTGTAATTTACACAGAGCACTTGGGTTAGCAGAAGCAGTCGCTGTGAATTATGTGGGACCGATACAATAAAGAGCATGAGTGGTGTGCGCAAATGTATGAATACCCTGTCCCTCATGGAATTAATTACGTGCGTGCCTTTGCTTGTTGGGAGCGCTGAAACGAGATGTCGAGTGCATGATGGAGGGCTGGAGCTACAGCACAAGTATTAGATTGCAAATACCTCGTTTTCATAGAAAAAAAAATTGTGTGGGTGGCTTCCATTCCAGCTAGGTAGTTTTAAACAACTAGAAACCTCAAATAAGAAAAACTAGACATCTTAAAAGTACAAAACTGACAACAGAAATGTCTTTAATCATTTATTTTAGCTTCCAAAGATATCTCTAGGGTATTAAAAAATCATAAAAAGAGGAAATGTTGCGAAGAAGAAGAAACCGGTACACAGATGCATCTTTTTTTTCCTTTCACATTTGAGTTCTATGTTTTCAATCAACAAGATAAAGACACAATTTAGAAGAGTGAAGGGTGAGATGGTTATTAAATAAAAAGTTGAATTTAATAATAAAATTGTCTTACCAAGTAGTCCACTTAACATGGTATGACAAGCAAATTCAGTCATCAAAAGTATGGAGAGAGGGAACCTCTAGGACATACTTTGTTGCGTTCCAAGGCAGAGGTGTGACAGGCATGGGTTGAGGTTTGTTCCCATACATTTTGGATTTTTGAGGCGCTTGTCTCGATTGATAACTGTGAGCTACAAACTTAGTCTGACAACTAAACCAACTGCTTGAAATGAAATCATCTCTTTTCCTTTACGCATTTGCATGTTGACACTTTAAATCCCCACCAAGCTTGAAGGAACTTGGGCAGAAAAGGAGTATTTTTTTGTATTCAAACTGAATTATCACCGTATTTTATACTGGCTAGGTGGTGTCCTTTTCCAAAATATGTAACCTGTCAGCAATTTAATGGTATTCCAGGATTGCTGGGCAAAAATGAAGAAATGATCACTTGTCCTTTGGGATATTCAGAACATGAAAATAGGGGAAAGCACAGATGTTCTGGTTTTACTGACAAAGGTGGTTGGCTGGAAGAGGAAAGAGACTTCTTCTGTGAATGACCACGGCTGCAGATGCCCGGAGGAGTTCATCTGACACGCACAGTAGCACTTTTTATTCCCTGAAAGTACTTCAGAGGCCTCCCAGTGCATCTGAGCATGTCCGTGCTTCAGCCCGGCCCCGTGGGTAGAGGGGATCGTCACTGTGTCATATTAGAGACCACATCATAGAAGCATAGGTTTGCCTTGGATACAAAAGTTCAGATTAAACCTGATTTAAAGTGTAACCTGTCTCTGTCCACATTGCTGAGGGGCTTGGATGTTCCCCGGGCCAGTCTCCCAGAGTTTCCATCCTCTCTGGAGAAAATAGGGTGCTTTAATCTACAATATAGTGTTCTCCTCGTCTAAATACATTTGGCAATTGCTCCTGCACCACAGTAATCCCACTTTTGGTGAGTTCTAGGGGGTTTTATTGGCAAAGAGTAGCACTTTGTAACTGTACAACTTGCAAGCACCAGCTGAAGTATTTTCAATCCATTCACTCTATTTATATTTCCCCAGGCTCCCGCTAGTCTGATTCCTTCTTAGACAAATGTTTCCAGTAGCTGCAGGTGTCAGAGCTACCAGATTGTTTGCCTGGAGGAAAAGATTTGCTGTTAGTTAAAGGTTATTGATGGAAGGAAGCTCCCTGTTTTGTGTGTCCGCTTGCTGATGAGTAGGAATGACTTTCCATTAAAAGGGCTATGTCTGATGTGATAAAAAAAGAGTTGTAATCACACACACATACATACACACATAGCATCGCCGTTGGTTATTGTAGCTCATTCAAGGTGTTAAGAAGATTGTAACCTAAAAAATATTGCTCAAATATACTGTTCTGTTAAAGCCAAACATTTTTAGGAAGTTCCAGTGGTCCAGGAAACTTACGTAACTTCAAAAATGGAGAGAAGAATCAGAAGAGCTGAGCTTTGGGATTTAAAAATTACTACCTTGAAACAAAGCATTTCACATAAATCTTTAAAATATTCTGTTCAACAAGGACATAGTTCAGAATTTTGAAATGCTTTTGCAAAATGGAGTGGATGCCTTCCAGTTGTTTCTTTGTTTCCTTACTGTCTTTTAGTAGTGACATAAATTTGATCTTCTTTATTGTAATTCTGTTTTCCAGGACCATCACCATTTGTCAGACCGTTCAGAATACAGCAGGGTGTATCTGCATTCCAATTATTCTATTATCCCACTTATTCTCAAAATGCTTTTCCCTAGTTGCAACAAAAAAAAAGACAGATTGAATTTAGGGTGGAATGTTGTAATATTTAGTACTGATTCCATTTAACTGTGTAAGATACAAGTGCACACATTCAGGACGGTTTCAATGACTCTAGAAGAATAACCTTAATCCTCAATTTCCCCAATTTTTAAAATCTAAGCAAAGGACATATATTCCATGAGATTCATGCCAAATTATCCATCAGGATATTCAAACAGTTTTGGTTTTCCAATTTGATGCACTTTATTTGTTCAGATTTTCAGAAAGTAGCGAACACTCATCCTTTGAAGCTCTTCTAGTCCCTGTTATTTTCAAATTCACAGAATCCCACGTCTGAAGGGACTTCAGGGATCACCTGGTTCAACCTTTCCTGGCAAAAGCAGGGTCTAGACGAGATGGGCCAGCACCCTGTCCAGCTCAGTCTTAAAAGTCTTCAGTACTGGGGCATCCACCACTTCCCTGGGGAGATTATTCCAATGACTCACTGTTCTCATTGCAAAAAATCAGTGGGAATCTCTCCAGGAATAACTTGTCCCCATCACTCCTCATCGTTGCCATCTGACTCCTTGTGAAAAAGGAGTCTCCACCTTTGTAGCCACCCTTTAAATACTGGGACGTGGTGATAAGGTCTCCCTTCAGCCTCCTTTTCTCACAGCTGAATTCATTCTTTATGTCCAGGAATTTAGTCTTTACACCCTGTTCTAGACTCCTCTCTCTGAACTGAGAATATGCCCAAGTGGGAGGAAAAAAACCCAAAGAGTCAGATTTCTAGGCTGAAAGTGTCAACCCAGCTTAAAAAAATTGTATTCATTCTTCAACTGTAGTAGCTGACACCCCCAAGGCAAAAATATAGTGGCTTGGGACAAAATTAGGGCTCTCCTAAGAAATTATCTCCTATTACAGTTTCCCTTTGTTGTTCTGGGACAAAGTGCAGTTCTAGTAAGTTTGAAAAAAATCCTAAAAATTAATGTTTAGCAATGTGGTTGACTAAGAAGACTGATTAATGCTGGGCAATTTGGAAGGTGGCATTACACACTTGCTTGTCTCTCTAGATGTCTGAGTAGCTTTTAAATCTAGTCTTTGGTTTCAGCTTGAAAGACAACAAAAAAAGGTACACATTTTCTGAAACTTCACTTTTTATCTGTAAAAGCCTTGATTAAAATATTTTGTAGGGCAAAGAACATGATACTGCCTATTCTGCACTGGGATGGTGTTCTTCAAGTTTTCTGTGTCTGCCAGTGCCTTGCTGGGAATGTGCTGGAGTTGGAGATATATCTGCAAGCTTTTATAGAGTAGCATCTTAACTTAAGACCTTAAGAAAGGTCTAAACCACCTACTGTTAGAGTATTAATAACCACCAGTGAAACTTACCTTTTTTAATCCTAATCTAGGTCACTAGGAAGCAGTGCTCAGTATTTAACTCCTGGGTAGATAGGATTGTAGTTAAATAGTGTTTTTTTCCCCAAATAATCATGAGCAAAGAAACCCCACCACAAAGAAGAACACGATAAACTGCCATTCATTGCAACTGCCTTTCTGGTTGGGGTTTTTTTGGGGCATTTTATTTTTCCCTCTCTCTATGACTGTGCTAACCACAGACAAAACCAGCTCTGGCAAACAATGTGTGTGCTAAAATTAAACAGCACATGCTGAACAGTTTTCTCTGATCTCCCATCCTGCCTAAAAGAACCAAAGAAGCCCAATTAATGTCTCAGAAATAGCTTCAACAAAGGCAGAAAGCAGTTTTGTAGCATCCTCATGCAACTTCAAAAATGCCCCAAATGAATAACCCCACACACTGGTACAGGCTGGCGCTGACCTGCTGGAGAGCAGCTCTGTGAAGAGAGACCTTGGAGTCCCACGGGACAAGTTGCCCATGAGCCAGCAATGGGCCCTTGTGGCCAAGAAGGCCAGTGGTATCCTGGGATGGATGAAAAAGAGGGTGGCCAGCAGGTCGAGGGAGGTCATCCTCCCCCTCTACTCTGCCCCAGGGAGGCCCCATCTGGAGCACTGTGACTAGTTCTGGACTCCCCAGTTCAAGAAAGACAAGGAACTGCTGGAGAGAGTCCAGCAGAGGCCACAAAGATGATCAAGAGAATGGAACATCTCTCTGATGAGGAAAGGTTGAGAGACCTGGGTCTGTTTAGCCTAGAGAAGACTGAAAAGGGATCTCATCAATGCTAATATCTAGAGGGTGGGTGACAAGAGGATGGGGCCAGTGGTGCCCAGCGACAGGACAAGGGGCAGTGGGCACAAACTGGAACACACGAAGTTCCATCTCAACACATGGAAGAACTTCTTTACTTTGAGGGTTCTAGAGCACTGGAAGAGGCTGCCCAGGGAGGGTGTGGAGTCACCTTCTCTGGAGATATTCAGAAGCCACCTGAACACATTCCTGTCCAGCCTGCTCTGGGTGACCCTCTTGAAGAGATACTTTCATCAGTAAATCCTGAAGATTTATACTAAAAAAATTATTTTTTTCCATGTTTTACTTCTGGAGAATTCAAAGCACAGGATTCTAAAAGCACAGAATGGATGATGATGTGATGGAAGTACAGTTAAGATCTGCTGACTCTCAGCTCTGTGCCCAAATAGCAGGGGTCTCTGCAATCAGAAAGGGAAAAACAGAAAGTAGACTTCAAGATATTTTAATAAAATAGCTTTTAAAAAAATACTTAAATGTGTACAGTGAAGTTTGAGTCTAAGAATTTTTTGAAGTGCCTGAAAATTGGCATGTTAAAAGTGGTCCTACATTCTTGCTTTGCTGGGACACTCACAGAATATAGTGATTGTTCCCATGTTCTTTATTCCAAATTTTGGCTGGAAAGAGGGAAGGTTTTCAGAGGGAGAACAGTCTCTCCCTCAGTCTGTGCTTTGTCAAAGTGATTCTGGTCACTCTTTTTGAAAGATGTGTCCATATTTAATAGTAACTGTTGAGACAAACATTTTTTAAATGGGACCATTGTTTTATTCTCTCAGCCTCACAAACTAAGACCTTCCTTTATATCTCCTTTTGAGAGGGCAGATAGCTGACTATAAGAACATACAAGAAAAACTGGAAGTTGACTTGAATCCAAGTCCATACTGTGAGAATGCATTTTCATATTTATGTGACAAAGACACAACTTAAACAAATAAGCACTTTTAATTGAAAAATGCTGACATAATGCTAACTATTTGGACTATGCAATCTGGTTTTTATTTTGGACATAAAAGAGTCTTAACTTTATAGACGAGATGTGATGGGACTATGTATTATTCAGAGTTCTCAATTGTCAATATAAATATTGTGATCTTGTTCAACAGTGCGGGGATTGTATTCACTTTGGCAATATTCAAAATGCAATCAACCATAGATTATGAATGCCTTTAGACACTGTGCAATGGTGCATAAACCAAATCAATTATCCTTTTTGGCTAGGCTTATCTGGCACCGAGACTGGAAACCTGGTCTATTGTGAATTGTGTGCACCTCCAAAATACATACAAAACTATTTTCTTGTTTCTGTTTGCTTAATTAGTATACATGGCATTCCCAGTTGTACTGGGCATGGGAATCTTTACAGTCCAATCTTCACATATGTGTCCTACTTCTATGAAATTTATCCAGGGATTAAACAAGCCCAGTTTATCCGCCTCAAGAACCTTGTTGTACGTAGCTTCCTGTCTCACTCTTACCGTGGTACCTCACCACGTTATTAATCAACATGTGCAGCACAGAACTCACACCATGAGATTTTTTGCAGCATTTGGAACTCCACATGGAAGTAAAGGACTAAATGTGTTTGCAGGACGGTTGCCTGGATAATGACTCGAATGATTCTGCCAGTACAGGTCAGTTTGGATCTTTGCCACCACTGCTATTTGTAATCCTGATCAGAAATAGACAACTCTGCCAAACTGGGCATCCTGTCAATCTGCTCATATGAAACTCAGCAGCATCAAGGAGTGCTAAATGGTGATCTCCCACAGAGGAATAAAGGAGCCAGAGAAAGATATTATATTCTCTGACCTTCCTGCATATCACTCTGCTTTATTCAAAATGTCAAACCTCCTCTCTTCTTGGCTATTCGTTTAAGACTTGATTCCAATCAGTGATTCAGTTCACCGTTCCATTAAAAATGGCACATCCCATTTTATCACAACTGTAAGGCATGGAAGTTTTCCCCACATTCCTCAGTATATGCTGCATTTAGAGGATGCCCTCTTCAATCATACTATTACTGTCTTGACAGTTTAGTCATTGTTATTCATGAGGACTTCTTGATGCTTATCTGCAAGTTGTTCAAACTTGTCAAGAAGATCACATAGCGATGACCTTGAAATGAGAATGAATGAGGCCTTTGTGTTCTATAAATCAGTAACAGACAGCACAATGCTTGTATTTTTTCTCCTGGGAGAAAAGAAGATAGTTACCTGTGGCCAGAAGCTTCTGTACTTGCACGTAATACTTGTTACTAATGCAAAATTAAACCTCTTAATATATGAAGTGGAAAAGAACACCCCTCAAAGGAAAGTTTTCAAAATCGGTGTTCAGTCCAAGTTGCTGGAGCAGGAGAAATGCTGAATGTCAGAGAAGGCAGCGAGTATATACGATGCAGAGTCTTTGAGGAGAACTTTAAAGACGTTCCACAAGAGCCTAACATAATTAAAAGAGCTGTAGATAGATAAATGCATTAAAGGAATAACCAAATAGCACATTAGAAGAAAGTGTGTTACTGAATCACAGTTAATATATTACCCTGCTATAGCAAAAATAAGGTACTCCTCAAAACATTAAATTTGAAGTTAATGAATAGAATTATGTATACAATAGTAGATTGAAATTAGGAAGGAGGAAAATCAAATTAGATTCTCCAGAATAATTTTTTTTTGAACCCTTAGGAGTAAGCAATAATGACAAGTAACCTGTCTATCTAGAAAAGCAAGTATCAGACTGATGATATGGGAACCTTCAGTTCTCATCAGTGTGGCTGCTGGATCCCAGAATTTGCTGAGAAACCCTCAAAAAATTTAAAAATGTCTTGACATTCTGTGTAACAGAGTGTAGCTCTAAGGATAACTTAAATGAATAAGGGACTGAGCAGCTACCTTATGAGGAGAGACTAAGAGGTTTGAAGTCTTCAGCAGTAAAGGGAGAAGGCTGGGAAGAAAGGTGACAAAGGGTTACAAAGTCATAAAAATAGTGGATAAGGTGAGGCAGAACTTCTGTTCACTCTGTCCTGTAACACAAGAACTTAATAAACATCATAGAACATTGGCTTAAAACAGATAAAGCATTTCTTTAAACACAAAGTAGTGGACTTCTGGCACTCATTATCACGTGAGATTGTAGAGACAAATCGTGTTAATAGATTCAAAAAGGGATTAGACAAATAGATGGGCAGTATCTCCACACGGTCAGGATGCACCCCTGTATCCCTAACACAGCAGTGGTGTGGTGTAGAAGTGAAAGGGGAACAGACCTCTGAAAGCAGCAGGGCTTGTTACTCCTGTGAGTAGCCTCTCCCATTGCTGCTGCCAGAGACAGAACTGGGCTGGAGACACCATTGCTCTTACCTAGGGAAGCTCTTCTGACCTTCTTAAAACAAAATTAGGAGCTCCATTTGAATGCAAGCATCAATCTGATAGTAATATTCAAAGTTAATATGAAGCTTGAATAGTTAAGTTTGTTGTTAAAATACCCTAAGAAATCACTGCGACTTATCTTGGCCTCATAAAAATAAAAATTGGGTGTGCCAAGTAAAACCCATTTCAGTAAATGCTGTTCTCTCTTTGCAGGAATACTGCTGCTTTCGGAATTGTAAGAATTTGTGGTTACTTTGTTTTAAATATACAGCTTGTATATTTTAAGATTCTATATTGTATCATATAAGGAGAAAGTGGTTGTATGTGCATACAAATTTACAGCCAGGCTTAACCCAGAAACCAGCAAAGAGCAATGCATGAAATACAGTGGTGCCAATAATATTTCCCAACACACTGCTTGATTTTTTACATTTATGATGTAGAAAAGTCCAGGCTGTAAAGCTCATATTGTTGGCATAAAAAGGGGAGGATTGTGTGAGGTTTTGTTGAGGTTGAGCTCACAAAAGATGTGTAAATTTTCAGCACATCAGCTGTAATTATACACAGATGGGATTCTCTGTCTCTTTTTTTTTTTTTTTTACTTTTAAAAAAGACACCCTACCCCTCTATTTGCTTGCTTCATGAGAAATCTAAAAGTAGCAGACAAAATGCATTTTTCAAGAACTATGTATAACATACATAGCAGTAATGCTGTCTTCAAAACACTAAGAAATTCAGTAGAATACCCTGCTTCTAAGGAAATCTCTCAAAACACTCATTCTGTCACACCAAGGGAAAAATAAAGCTGCATGTTCCCAAAATTAGCTTTTCTGGACTGGGTTTCGCTAAGGAGAAAAGTTTTGATCCAGGCTTCTTGCTTAGCTGCTATATTACATACCTTATAACCATGTAACAAATCTCCAAGGAGCCTGCCCCATCTGTGTTTTCTCTTTGATGTTCACGTTGCTGGATGGACTGAAGTTTCCAGTCAGGTTCACAAAGCTCATCTGGGTGGTCTCTGCTCTGCAGGTAGGCTCAGGTGAGCCACATGAAGGGTGTCTACATTAGTAAGTAGTCCAGGCTAATAGGAAAAGATGGATGGCATGAAAGAGTTAGTGCTGAGAGCTTAACATACAATCGTAGAATGGCTTGGGTTGGAAGGGACCTTAAAGATCATGGAGTTCCAACCCCCTGCCCTGGGCAGGGACACCTCCCACCACACCAGGTTGCTCCAAGCCCCATCCAGCCTGGCCTTGAACCCCTCCAGGGATGGGGCAGCCACAGCTTCTCTGGGCAACCTGTTCCAGTGCTTCACCACCCTCACAGCAAAGAATTTCTTCCTAATATCTAAATATTCCCAAATCTCCCCTCTTTCAGTTTAAAACAGTTACCCCTCATCTTCTGTTGCTCCACTGCCTGATAAAGAGTCTCTCCCCATCTTCTCCTGGAAGGCTGCTATAACATGCACACCACACATCTCAGGAAGGTTTACTTAGCAGTATTTCTAGCCTGGTCCTGTGGCTGGAGAACATTAGGTCAGCTTTTGGACCATGTCTCTTAGTTTGATCTCATCCAAAAGACACCTAGTTCCTATGATTTGAGGTTGCTTCGTGATGTGAATAAAAGCATGATAAATACTCTAGAAGCACATGCTAAAATGCTGATGGTGAAATGCGACCACGTGTATCACCAACATTCAAAATTAGTTATATTTCAATACTTCAAGCACAAAGACCTTTCATGGTCTTGGTTATTTAGAGGCCACACCTGAGAAGGGTTTAAATCAGAATAATACTTTTAACCTTCCTTTAGTATGAGACTAGATAAAGCTATGGGAACTGTGATGTATCTGAACAAATAGGAACTTCATAGAACAAAAATAAGAACTTGTTTGCAAATACAACTGTTTGCTTTAACTACATTTATCCACCAGATGGTGTCCCGCAACACAGCCTTTGGGAGCTGCCTGAAAGAATGAGGAATGGGTCTACATCTATTTCACAGATGGATTTCACCACTGGATTTTTGGAAACTCACAAATATTTTTCAATATTTGAATGCAGAAGGAAAAATTTTAAATTTTATCAAAATGCCA
>VXBW01004700.1:11860-44721 GCA_013400375.1 Thinocorus orbignyianus
GGGAAAGGTCCACATTTTATTAGAAGTGTAGGAAAACTGCATGGTTTAGAGAATATTGACACTAAATTAGTCAATCCAAGCTGGTTTAGGAAAAGGCTGGGCTTATATAAACAGAAAATATTCAGCAGTCTATTCAACGACAAAATTTTGAAAAAGGCAGGCCACTAAAATGTGGAAAAATAGATCCTTTTGATTACTGACTCAGTAGAGGAGGAATGTTGCCCATACCCATCTGCGTCCCAGAAGCAAAGGAGATGGTTTATCTCCTGCCAGGACAAAAGCCAACACAAAAAGAAGATCTTACAATGGAGAATTCTGGTGAATCTTCACTTATGGTCCCTATGGAGTCTCTAGTAACAACAGGGAAAGGCAACATGACAGACTAAAAAAATCTCACAGAAAGCCAGAAGATGAAAATTTAAATTTTTTTACTGAAGAGAGCTACAGGTGCACATTAGAGAGGAATTTGGTTCTCAGTTTACAAAAGTATATGATATCACTTTAAATTCTCTTCTAGCATAATAGTAAAACAGGAAAAAACAATTAGAAAATAAAACCAGAATCTACGTTTCCTGTAGTGTGTGGTTCATTATGCATCTGTTGACTAAACGAGAAGAGCTCATGGCAATGGTCTGTATTACCATCTGTACAAAATGCTTCAAATTCTTCACATTTAAGCCAATGTTTCCAATACTTGTTCAAAAGTAGGAGTTTAAAGCTGGTTCTCAAATCAATGCAGCCTTTCTCAGTTGTACCAAGTGCCCCACCACATCTGTTGAGTCAGTAAGAACTACAGTGATCAGCATTTTGATAGAATTTACATAGGTTTGAAAACTTTTCCCCTCACCTTTGCCACTGCTCTCACTGAGATACCTCAACTGGCCTTGGCCCATCGATCCAGCCTCTTCAGATCCCTCTTCAAAGCCTTTCTACCCTTTCAAGCAGGTCAACACTCCCACCTAGTTTAGTGTCATCTGCAAATTTACTGAGGGTGCTTTACTGCTTCATGGTCTCCCTCTGCTCTGTGCCTTGGCCCCATCCATCCTGTAGTCACTTCTCAAGCAGTGTGATTCATGGGGAGCGACCTTCCTACATGGAGAACTGGCCTGGAAGGACAAATAAGCAACAGTTATACAAAAAGCGAAAAACTGAAGAACTCTTTTGGCTTCAAGTCATAGATTTCTGTGAAATGGTTGAAGCAGAGCTCATAATCTGATATAAAAGAGATTAGTAATGATGTGCAGCTATTTGGAACTCTATTTAATAGTATGCTCCATCTTTTTATTCACTATATTCTGTCTCCAATTTTCTAATTAGTTTCCAATCTTTGTATTTAAGCCTTGTTTATGAATAAAAGTTATTTTTTATTACTTCTCAGTGACTTCTACAGCACTTAGGAAACATGAGGAGCAGCTGTATGTATCCTTAAGTGTTTTAAAATGTCAGTGTTCACTGCCTTTATTCCTTGGTATGCACCTGGACTGGAGCACTCTGCTGGTATGTGGGGCATCAGTATAATTGCTGAGGCCTTCTGCAGACTCAGGAGTTTGCCCTGATGAAATAAAGAAGAAATATACCTCTAGGGGATGGAAATTTTGGGCTGAAACCATAATACTCGCCTGAACACGTAACCTTGCCCCCACTTCACATCAAATGACACCAACATTCATCCCACAAGTCCTAGGAACACATTAGTTTCTTGTCCATGAAAGCACCAGCCTCCCGATTTGTGTCTGGCTTTAGAAGCCAAGGCAATGTCTTTGTTCCTTATTCACTAACCAGTGCATTTCAGTGAAATCAGTCTTGTGATTCTGGAATTTCCACTGCGAGAGGTTTCTAGAGACACTGTGTAATTGGACTGCACAGAGGTAGAAATGGCCAGCATCCAATGGAGAAACATCAACCAGCCTGAAACAGCCACCCTTCTTATATGATCTTCGTATGTCAAAAAAACCCAGGCAATTAATTTTCCAGCAGTATCTATCTGCATGATGAAGCAAAGCCTGTAAGAGGTGGGGACACACATAACTGTTATTATTGAGGTATTCTTCACTTTGATACTGCTGAGAATTTGACAGCACCGTTCTTAAATTAGATTTTTGTCATGAACGCCTTGAAGTTTTTGTTCCCTGCGTAGAGTAGGCCTCATACCACATTCTTAGAGACAAAAATAACTCCTTTGTGTCTGAGAGACTGAACAGTGATAAATGAGAGAGAAATAAAAGAAGACTTAGAGATTACTGAAATCTCCTGTGCCTGCACCTTTACAAGGGAAAGTACCGAGGAGTATTAGAGATAAGAAGTCTTTTTGCGGCCAAAAAATATGAAAGCCCAAACCTCCTGACTACAGATTAGACATGTGTTCTTGCCAGCAAGGGTGAATGGCCAAATTAGCAGGGATGGATTCTTCATCTGCTGAAGCCTTCCTTCACATCTCAGTGCCTTTCTAAAACACAGTCTTGTTATGAAGTATGGTAGCAAAGGACCTGGATGTATTGTATATAATCATCTAGCAATCTCCTTTGCCCTTCCAATATTAAAAAAAGCTACAGGAAATGCAGTAAAATTGGTTCCATGCTCTGTTTACCCTTCTATTTAAAAAAGAGTAACAAATAACATTTAAATACTTTTCATGTGTGTGTCAAATATTTTGCCATATCTGTAGCCTTTAGAACGAATAATTTGCATAATATTTTGTGGCTTTGTAGTCTCTTAGTCTTGGTCTGTAAAGAAAAATAATGTCTTGCTATAGTGGCTGCCTTCTTCAGACTAATTTAAAGCTGATGGAATCCATCCTTGTGAACCAACTGAAGTGGACAGCTTATTTTCTTTGGCTCTTTTAAAGACTGCAGCCAAAATCAGTTCTCCTTTCTTTATGTCTCTCCTGCAAATATAATCTCAGAAACAAGAAAAATTTGCATCCCATGCACTTCAAAAGAAATAGACTATTTTCCTTCTATTTTCCTAAACAGCTGTCCTTGAAACAAAAAAACACTGTATAAATGACTTTACAGCCTGTGGCACAGGATAACACACTATTTGGCTAGTAATCTGTGTGTGGAAAAGAAAAAAACCAACAATTTTAATGAACAATAGGTCCCAAGAAACAACATCAATTGTTATCGTTACTTTCTTTTAAAATTCAAACGGTCCAGTTTTAAGAGAATTCTTCCAAAAACTCATACAAAAAAAATGGAAAGTATGTATATCAGAGTTTACAATTAGAAAGGGAAAAAGAAAATGTACATTTAAAAACGTTTTATAAACGTGTTTATTATCTGTACCATATGAGTTGTGCTTTGTCCATAAGTGTTCTATTGATAAGTCACTGAAAATGCTTGGATAAGGACTGGTCCCTTGGCAGGAGCGAGGTAGCGGAGAGTACATAAAACAAGAATCAGTGTAATCTGTTTCTTCTGGTGAAATACATTTTTATTTTGCTGAGACTTTTGTCTCAATATACAAAAAATGCATGTTTAAATTTCATTTAGTATTATTAATGCCACATACTAAGCCCATTAGTTTTCCAATGTTAACTAACATTTCAGGGAATGGCACAGCTACTCTTCAGAAAGCTCGATCCCGCCTTGCTTATGCACAATCTCAGTTGAATTCCATGAGAATTCTCTCTTCTAAAGAAGTAGACATTTGACTTCTAACTTGTATCCAGCATTTTTAGATCTTTCAACGTGCTTGATGCCAAAATATAATGCTCTATGACAGTTCTGTATGGTAACAAAATGAATACTCGCTATATTCCCAATTTTATTTTCACTGTAATGAAAAAGCTCATGACCTTAACATGTACATTCACCCAATACTCTTACTTGATTCAGTACTTCTTTTCTTTTATTTTCTTTTCTTTTTCTGAATTACTGCTATGTTTAGTATTTTCTATTCTTATAACAGAGCACACCAGGCTGGCAAAAGCTTGCTAGCAACATTCAGTACATCCCCTTCCTGTAGGAAAGTGCTTTTGCTTGACCCAACAACTGTCTCATCTGCATGCAAAACACAGAGAGCTGGAACCAACATCCAGATATACCTGGCAGGGTACCCTGGCTACTACTATTCCAGTCCCCACCAAATCATTTCACTGTTTCTACCTACCCAGGTACTCCGTGAGCTGGTAAAGTTTCCAATCAACTGACTATTTTGAAAATCCAGGGTCCTGGCCATTTCATGTAGCTAAAAAGAAAAGAAAAAAAAAGCATTATTCTTTCAAGAGTGTTAGAATTTTAGTCTAGTGGTTTTGGCCAAAAATTCCGTGGTCCAAAGCATGTGTTGTGCTTCCATGTCTGGTTGTTGCTCCCCGTGCAGTTTAGTCACATTTAGGTGATTTTGAATGAATGCAGTTTGCAAAGTCTGTAGGGAGTTTTCAGGATGAAAGGCACTTTATAAAATGTAAAATACTGTATTATTACAGCTGCCTCCAAGAGAGAAGTTGTGTTTAGCAGAACATTTGGAAAGAAAATTTACAGAAATTTATTAGAAGTTTAATTTTGTTTCCAAACCACAGTCACTAGAGATTCAAACTATTTATCTTGAATTGTACCTGCCAAATTTTGATGAGATGAAATCCCCCCCTCCCCATGTGAAAGAGCAAGACTGACCACAGTCATAGTGCAGACTTTAAAGTAACCTGCGTTATTAGGTTTTCTCCACATTCCAACCCATCTGCCTTAGGGTATTAAACCCCACTTTCATCTCTGGGAGGTTCAGTATTTCCAAATCCAAGCCATAAGGCCATGTCTAGACTACAAACTAAGAAGGAGGTTTGACTGCACACATGCGCACGCAAAGCCACACATCCCACAAATTTTCCATCAATACTTCTCTACGTAGCCCACTCACAGCTTGGTTTTAAATAATTTATGTTGTTTTTTAAAAAAAAAAGAAGTAAAAAAAAAACCAACCCAACCTCCCAGTGCTAACTGATGAACCGTTCCTATGATTGATTTTGCCTGGCTGCAGGCCAAGCAAACTGCCTGAACAAAAGCTTGGCCCACACGAAGCCGCTGAGGATAATCAGTGTTTCTGAGCAGAGTGAGAGTTTCTCCACCTCCTGGCGCTCCCGCTGAAATAACGCCTCGGTATTAGTTGAAGGGTTTGTGGTGTGAATTATGGGAGAGTTAGGTCTTGAGAGTATTTTGAGATCCACACATGCTTGACGGTATAGATGCAAATCCTAGACATAAAAAAAAAAAATACTGCAATGCCCTCAAAATCACGAGATTAGATTAATGAGATATTTTCGAGTACACCGCCAACTTTTGATGCTGGAGCCCAAAGCCATTAGGGTTCAGGATACAGCCTGAACTTTTACCATGCAAAGATTATGGGCACCACAAAGCTGAAGGCTAGATTTGGAGACTAAACCCAGTGTTCCTGCTCCTCAGATGTTTTGCTGAAGGTAATAAGGCAAACAATGAGTGACTTCAATCCTCCACAACATCCCCAGCCAAAACGGACCTTAATAGCCAAGAGTAATCCTGAAGTATGGTTACATTAAGCAGCCTCTCTCTATTCCTGGGACTGTCTTCCTTCCTTTAATCTTTGTGTGGGAGATAATTAAGTTATTTTGAAGTTCTTTCAGGTATTGTAGTTTCAAACCCACTGGTCATGCGGTATTAGGTCACTGTTACACTACCTATTGTATCAAAATAAAGAACAGTTAGTGATACAGAAAGGACTGGAATGGGAATGGAGGATTCCCAAGCCTCCCCTTAAGGACTTTGGATTCCCAGGAGGTTGAACTTGGGAGCCTCAGTGCTGAAGGTCCATAGGAAGCAATCCATGTAGGAGGAGAAGAGAGTTTCTAGGGCATCATGCATTCATTAATGACCTCTAAGCAGATTAAGCTTCTGTCAGGAATAAGAAGAAAACATCCTCCCTCAGATGTTTGGAACGAGGACTTGGGAGGGATGGCCACCACATTCTAAGCACGAGTGTTCTGACGTTAGGAATAAACATTAAGTAATGGAAAAAACCAAAAAATGTAAACTATTTTTAACAAGCTGGATAAATCAAATATTTTATAACCAAGCTATTCATAAATATGATGAGCTCTTTTTAAAATGGAAATGTGAATCTAATAATAATCTAATCTAAAAGCTAATAAAAAGAGCACATTGGTTGCTGCATGTAGACAGTTAGAGTTCATATTGGCCTTTTAGACCTAACTGGTTGAAATATTATTTTCCTGCGTTGGTGGTGACATACCATCACTTTATTTATGTTTTAGACTATGAGATCTCATATGCCACCTACTGGACAGATGTTTTAAGTTAATTTAATGTGCAGGGATTATTGGGAACACTGCCAGCTGGTCTCTTGGTGGTTGTTTTACTGCGTGGAGGTTCTACACCCAGCTCCCTTATAGACAACTGAAGAATTTCTATTGACTTCAACAAGGTTTGAATTGGATCCTTAAAGGAAGCCAATGCTACAGCAAAAGCAGGCATAGTGCTTCCTTCTGGCAGTTCATAAAACAAACGATCAATCTGAAATAGTTTGCTCATGACAGTAAGTGTTTTCTGGAATGTAAAAGAAAATGAATTCTTTCATGGCCATCTCTACCTCTGTCCTTGAAAACGATCATATCCATTCATTTTTGGTTATACTTGTTGACTAAATGAATAGTAATAAAATAACCCCTTTCCTCACCCCACTTAAGAACAGAGAAAGTCATTAAAGTCTTATTGAGTAAATTAGTTCCAGTAGTTCAGTTTTAGTGCTTTTTGAACAGACCTTATAATGATACTGAGTGTTGACAAGAATTATGCATTAGGTTGCCCAGAACAAAATATTTTATTCTAAGTATGATATCCTTCTTTTACATACTCCATATTATTTTTTTTAGGAAGAGCACAAAATATCTATTCTATGCACGATTTATAAGATGTTACATATGTAAATTTGGTACTATTCATGTAAGAAGTAGATGTAAAACTGATTATAGGCTAGAGTAGACCCAAAGGCTCATGGAGGCATTTGAGATACAATAGCATTTACTGAGATGCTCTACAACTATAAAGCAGAAATGATGCTATAACTTTTTTCACATATAGAAGTAGAATTTTTAAGTAGTTCTCCTTTAATTAATTCTTTAAAGAAAAAAAAAAACACAACACCCCCACCTTCACAGATACAGTTCTTCACTATTGTAAGGAGCTCCACAGCAACAGACCATTTCCTCTGTCATAGAAACTACTAAAATTCTATTCCACTCGTTTTTTACATAAATGAAATGCGTTGCCACCTACTAGTTAGCAGAATACTTATAAAATTTGTCCCTAAATTGCCTCCTGGACCTGCATGGTATATTAGCTCTTTATGACATCATGCAATTATGCAGCTTGGACGAGTATCTCAAATAGTTTTTCTCTCTTGAAGCTCCAGCTGTGTAAAAAAGAAAAATATACCCTTCCAGTACTCTGTTTCCTCTGTTGGTTGCTAAAGGTGCTTCCTGCGCAGAGGAACCAGGTGGAAAGAGATGGAAATGCCAGGCAGTCCTTATTACAGGATGCTCCAACTTTCCAGAGTTTGCAACTGAAGAAGGAAGGAGTTGGTATGGGATGTGAATTCCCAACAGGTGGATGGAAATGAGCATCTGTGATGCAAAACTCCGAAAAGAAGCTGGAAGGCAAGATTTCATGATGCCGCCCTCCCAAGAGGTGCTAGCGGCAGCAAGTCAAGAGAAAAGCAGAAATTCTGCAGGTCAGATGCACGTACCAAAACACCATCTTTTACTGGCTGTTTATACAGCAGTGGTTTCCTACATCCAGCCTTAAAATGAAACACACATCTCCTGGACTTACAGGAGGACAGTCTGGTTACCTTCATGGAAGAATCATGCCAGGGATTTTCACCTGCAGGATTTTCCATTTACAGTAAAAACTGTTTTGTTGTTCTAATCAGGTGGGGGTGAGTATGTGAGATGAGAGCTACATTTTAGAGAAAAACTACCAGAAGGAAGGACACTATTCTTTTTTTCCTCAGAGTGAAAATTCACTGGAAAGATTCCCCCTGAAAAACAGATTCAGATGTTGACAGTTATGAAAGCTTTATTTGTATAACGTTTCCATGTTCGGATACATTTTAGAGAAGCAACCCTGTGAAAAGCTTTGAAGAATTGCAAGAAGGCCAAGTGAACAAACAGAATGTTCTGACATTTCCTCTCTTGAATACTGTTTACATGTCATCTAAACCAGTTTGAAATTCCAAATAGACTTAAGATTGATGTCCCCAAATAAATCTCTCTCACAACAATCATGTTTTGCATTGGAAAATGTCTTCATTGGCTGAAGATTACAGACAGAAGTGGTACAGGGCAACTCTGGTTGGCCCAGAAAGCCAATCATATCTTGGGTTTCATCAAAAGAAGCATGGCCACAAGTGTGGTCTCCCTCTGGTGAGACCCCACCTGGAGTGCTGCAGCCAGCTCTGGGGCCTCCTACATAGGAAAGACATGGACCTGTTGGAGCAGCTCCAGAGGAGGGCCACAAAGGTGCTCAGAAGGCTGGAGCACCTCTCCTATGAAGACAGGCTGAAAGAAGTTGGGATTGTTCAGCCTGGAGAAGAGAAGCCTCCAGGGAGAACTTACAGTAGCATTTCAGTACCTAAAGGGGGCCTACAGGAGAGATGGGGAGGGACTCTTCAGGGAGCGGAGCGATAGGATGAGGGGTGATGGTTTTAAACTGAAAGCAGCCTCATTGTTAAGTTGTTTTGTAACCATATTACTTTAACTACTTTTTAATTCTGAATGCTAATCTGCTGTGATTATATAGATACATAGAACATTAGCTGAAGACTGAAATCCCACTGCACTTCAGGCTAAAGGATGGTTCTGCTAAAACTCTGTGATTAAGCAGGTACAGCTAACATTTGTTTATTGCCATAAAGGTATACTAAGAGAGTTTTAAGATTAGGTAAGATAAGAGAAAATAATCCTTTAAAACCTGATGTCATGCTTAAGGCAGGGATTATCCTGCTGCTGTTGAACCTTCATTATTAAAAGCCAAGATTAATCAAAACTGAGCGGTAACATCTGGTTAGATTTTCTTTTTTCCTCTGAAATTTCTTCTGTAAGTAGTCACAGAATGTGAGGATTTTTTTCTGACTTGGATTGAAGAAAAGATTTTGAAATCTTGACACCTACTGCTGCAAAGAATTTCCATTCTTTGTTCTTCCCTAAAGTGTTTTTATATTAAATTTTCCATACAACCTGGAGAATGGGTGGAATGTATTGAACAGTCATTCCTACCGCTCAGCTTTATGGCAGGAGCATTTTTCACACACTTAGCCATGTGTTTCTGTAGATTGTATTTGTGTATGTGGGTCTACAGCAACAACAAAATGTTCTTACCATAAAAACACCTAAAAAACTGTTCAGCACGTGGCCCTAGGATTTTGGAAACTTGAATCTCGGTGTGTGTTTTGCCACTTCATTAGTTAGAGCCGTACTGTAGTCATAGCAAGTTTTACTAAAACTTAGATCAGTAAAAATGCAATTTTATTGTTTTTAAAGAACATTCCCAGGAGGAGATCTTCAATTGGTAGGGATATATTAGCTCTTCTGTTACATTTTCTTTCACATGTGAATTCACTGTAACTAAAGTTACTGGAAAGGAAGTCTGGAATGGGCAGGCGATACTTGGTTCTGTGTCTTAATTTCAATAGGCCTGGCTCATACATTGATTGCATGAAAGAGTTTGGGAATTAGAAAAGAACTAGGTGATGGAAACGAACTTCAGGTAGGAAAGAAGTAACAGCAGCTGAGAGTAAAAGCCAACGTGTGAAATGTCGTTCTTATAGATCCTTCAAGAAAGTGATAGATCTCCATTTTAATTAAGATTTCTAGTGCTTGAAGCTGTGTTGGGGGTGATAGTGTGGAATCATTTGCTGGATTACAGCAGATCCTACATGTGCAAATAAGAGATTATCAGTACTGTACAAATGCACCATAATATTGGATGGATTCATTTTAATAAAAACCAGTTGTATACCCTTAGTTCAGTTACATTCCGGTTGATGCGTTATAAATGAAACCCTGGTACTGAGTGCGTGGTAAGTCTGTGGATTTCTTGTACAGGATGGGCCATTTCTGTCTCTTGGCAGGGAAAGGATTATACAGTATTACAATTATGAAAATTCTAATTTGGGGCCAGGTTTTGCCCTCAGGTACTTCCTTAATTTCAGCAGGGAGTTGTGCACGTTTATCTGATTGCAGCATTTGGACACTAACATTCTTGGTAAAGACGTTTTTTTTTTCTTTACCAAGGATATGCACTACCCAAATCCAAAATCTGAACATAGCAGGGAGAGGTTTCTCACCAGGGGAGGAATGTCAGGAACTGTTCTGATTTGATAAGGTAAAGTCATTTCCTTGTAAGGGAGTGGGAGATGGAGCAGAAGGAAGGAAAGAGGGATCTTCTTCCAGATACCTTGTAGGCTTGTTTTTAAATTACGACTTTGGATCTAACAACAGGTTTGGCAAGTGTTTGCCTAGGAAATCCTGAAACTATGCCAAATTTTCTTAGCTGGTTTGTTGTAGAGTGTGCATTTTTTAAATACACTGTAATCATTTCAGACCACGTAATTAGAAACACAAAGCAGTTTACTGAAACATAGTGATATATTAAGAGTTCAGTTAATTACATGTAAAGAAACAAGACAGACTTCAAAACCTTTCCTCAGTTTCTATTTTATTTGCAACTGGGGCATGTTGATGGGACTTTGCCTGCTTAACACTGAGTAGGAGTTTCAGAATTTTAACCTGAGGGTAAAATTTTCAAAAGCATTTAAGCAACTGGCTCACTGAAAATCAATAGGACTTTTACTCCTTAGGGCAACATTTTACAAAGTATGGAGATGCTGAAGTCCAGTTGACTTCAGTGTCTATGTATATGAAAAAAATTCTGCTTTATTGCCCTAAATCTCTTTAAAATATAAGTCACCAACAAGTTTCTGAAAAAGTTACCCCAAATAACCAAGCTGCTATTCTCACTCTTTTTTTCTTTTCATTTGTAAAACCCTGTTTTATTTTTATTTTAGTGTATACAGAAAATAATAAAACATATTTTGTATGATAATAAGCCACCCCGTCTTCAATCTGGTCTTAACATCTTACTGCAAATGCTTAAGGAGAGGTGGCAACTGTAATTAGTGCAGACAGTTCTTCACTCTACTGTAAATTTTCCTAAAATTTCAAAATAAACTTAAATATTTTCCCCTTTTCAGTCTGTATTTAATGTCTTTTTTGATAAAAGTGATAAATCACCTCCTTTGAAGCCACAGCCTGACCTAAATTATTCTGTCTGCATAATGTATAACAGCAAGTAGAAAAAAATAAAATTGTAGTATGAAATCTTAGGGAGATGAAGAAGACATAAATCAGAACTAATTAGTCATTCTCATTAATGAGAATATATATGTTTTCCATTGAATCTCTCAAATGTAATTTGCTGAGCAAATTAAAAAGTACCATTTAGTATAGAAAAACTTCAGCATTCAAAAAATCTTTGGTTTGAGAATTTGCAGGGGAGTACCTTGGTTCTCTGATATCTTTTCTGTATGGGCTTTAAAACTATGCTGACTTGTTGCACAACAGCTTACAAGTTCTCAGTTGCATTTATTACAATTTTACCTTACTTTCAGACAAGTTCTCTTATCACGCTCCAAATCATATTTTATGCTGCTTTGAAGTACATTGCTAATATGCTTATTGCTTAACAGAAAATAGCCTGACAGTCATTTCTGTTTTAAGGTGCAAAGTAATAAATGTCAGTCTCTTTTTTGCAGTCATTTATCTGAACCTGTACTTATTCTCAAAGTATCTGCCTTTGGAAGCAAGTCAGAAGTGCAGTGCCCTAATGGTCTTCTCTTTGGGACTAAAAATAAAAATGTAGAACCAAGTTTTGAACCCTTCTTTCTGTGCAGCCTTCACTCTAAATCTGGCCTTTCCCAGTCATTATTAAAACTGAGCAGGCCTAAGTTTTCTGAAAAAGTGGGAATTCCTTCTTATTTTGTGTATGTTCAGTGATCACGTGGGTTGCAAAGACCAGGCTCTCTGGCAGTCATTTGTACTTGTCAGTGCATACCCTTGTGTTCCCTGTGGCTGTTTTGTGCTGCTAGACAGGTGTGTGCACCCCACACAAAACTCTGCCTTTTGGACATCATTATAGTGTCTAAGAAACACAGAGGATGGGATCCTGACAGACTTATAAATGACCATAAAGAAGGGAATTCTCTTTGGGGGATCTTTACCGAACATATGCCTTGTATTATTCTGCATCCATTGAGAGAAGTGTGGGGTTTTTCATTACAGAAAACGGAGAAAGCAAGATTTAAGGTGTGGATAAGCCCGGATACCATTCTCTCTGAAGAGTGATGGATGGCTTTACTGCTGTGTTTAGGTTCACTCGGAAGCAAGGCTGTTAAGATACAAGAAGCAGTTAGGTTGAAAAAAGCCTGTAGTTAAATGCAAGACTTTATCCCTGGGTACGTGTATGAATGTTTGGATTAATTTGGTTAATGGATTTCTTCCCCGTGCCCTCCCCACTGCCACCTTTCTAGAACCTGAGTAAATAATGGCCTGTACAGCATCCCAAGCAGCAGAGTGGAGCTCTCGTGGATCCTTGGGAGCAGTCTCCTGGGCCCTTCACATTGAGAATTCCACCTCTCCAGACACTCAGGTATAGTCAGTTTGCCCCAGCCGATCTCAAGAGTCATAATGGAAGATAAAGGAGAGGAGTTTATTGCCTAGGACTCAAAGCATATAGGGTTTTATAGATCAATAAGAACATCCTGAGTTATGCCCAGAGGCAAAAAGGAAGCCAGTATAGACTTCAAAGACCTTGCGTAATATATTCCTTATGGCCAATATTACAGATGAAGCACAGAGCAATGTTCTACACAAGCCATCGAATCTGACTAGAGTAAGGACACACATTGTGTAAGTCTATTTTGGAGGCTACAAAGGTAACTTAGAGCTTTCACCTTTGAGAAATTATCACAATAATCTAACTAACAGTAGCAAGAAATATTTTACATCCAGGAACCCATTCTGAGCTAAGCATTAAAAAGAATCTTTTGTTGTGAGGTTCATTCAGGAAGAATAACCAAATCTGACTGACCAGCGTCCCTTCCCCTCAGGTGACTTCTCAACTCTCTCTTGGGAAGACTCAGAAAAAGAAAGACTGCAAGCTCTAGGTTTGCCAAAAGAAAGTATAAATCAAATTAACTGACAAATTCCTCAAAGCAGAGAGGGCTGAAAGTACTGACTAAGGAAGTGAAACAATGGAATTTTCATACAGTATTTGTAATAAGTGGAAAGTACAAATGACATTAAAATAATGTTTACTCTGTGTCCAGCACAGAAAATAAAAGGTGTCATCCATATTATCTTTCCTATGACAAATTCAGGGCCAACCTTTTCCTTCACAAAGGCTCTAAGAAGCTCGTCTTGAGATCCTCCTTATTTTAGTGACAAGACCAAGAGAAGTATGTGATGAACTTAATGGTTTCATATGGCCTCAATTCAAAAGGATGATTTTTAGCTTTCATTGAAAGCTGAAAAGTTTGAGACTTAGCAATCTACTTGCAGACCCAGTCCTGTGTAGCTGCTCCAAGGTCCCATTCATTTCTTCTATGAGAAGATTATGTACCTTGTTTCAAAGAAAACAGCTCTCACGGAAACTTCCGACTTTCCTAAGTCTCATCTAATGTGGGAAAACCTTTCTACTAGGAAGAGGTCTCTTAACTGCTATCCACAAATACTGTGGATAATTGGAAAATGGGTTCCATGTTTTTAATTATACCGGCTCAGTTCAGCATAGAGACTATCCTGCAGGGAAGGTGAGATCTGTGAAGATCTGTACTATAGAATCATAGAATGGTCAGAGTTGGAAGGACCTTAAAGATCATCAAGTTCCAAACTCCCCTCCCCTGGGCAGGGACATCTCCCACCAGACCAGGTTGCTCAAAGCCCCATCCCAGCCTGACCTTGAACAACTCCAGGGATGGAGTATGTGTGAATATTACAGAAAACATGAAGTAGGACTTGAGCGTAGGTGAAGTAGATCTTTGGTTAACTGCTGCTGAAGAAAACTAATGCTCAAATATTAGTGGTCTGTCATGTACATATCTTCTCTGATAATTTGCTTAAGCAAACTTTCACTTTCTCCTTTACTTTAAAGGGAAGTTAAAATGCACCATTTTGCTTTCGTGGCTAAATAAGAAGCTCCATGAGAGTGGAACTTGGAGCTTTGTCAGGGGATAGCAGTGATCCCACTCCTCCATACATTACTCTGCTGAAAGATCTCACTCTGCCTTGCAACATTCTTGTTATTCCAGAACTGGGTTGGGCTAGTCATAATAGATGCAGGCAATCAACTTAACTTCCCCACACAGAGCTCTGCCAGTAAAACTCACTTCACCTTGCAACACTCCTGTTTTTCCTGTGTCTTTCAAGCAAAGGTTATCAATTCAGCACCTACTGTGGATCTGTCCTTACTCCAGCTGAAACCCAGGGTAACTTTCTCAGTGATGCAAGAGGGAAGTGTGCCTCATACAGAGAAATGTCTGTTTCTGACTAGGACGAAACAAAGTTGGCTTCTGTGAATGACTGAGATTTTGACCCTGGCAATAGAGATAACTGGCCTTCCAGTTCCAGCTGTGCTTTCCTTACAGCAAATAAAATCCAGGATTACTCTATAGGTATCAACTCAGTCACAAAGAGCACAAGATTAGAGTCTAACCTTTACCCAGCGTGGCCTCCTTCATGGTTATGCTTTGTCCCAAGAAAAAGGTTTCCTTCTCATTAGAACACTGCAGCTTTCAGCGTTGATCACCATTGTTCTATTTATAATTAAAACCTACAGAACATTCACCATGATGCAGACAAGCATTGGCCTACTGACAGCATCTCAATTTACACTAACGTTTGGATTTGGGCCATGTAATTTTATGTAAAATCAAATAAGTGTGTGACACAGCAAAAGAGTATGCCAAAATAGGGATTATTCTTTCCTCTTTGTTTTCTTTATCACATGAAATAATACATTAAAAATATAAGAATGCTCTAGGCAACGTACGAAACTAAAAAAGACTAGTTTGGTGAATGAACACAGTGAGAGGTTATGAATATGGATATGTTTGTACTAAGGAGCCTAGAGGAGATGCTTTTTATGCGTGGTGATACAGAAATACATACTTGTAACTCTGCTCACCAGGGAGAGAATATTCCCCTAAAACAAGTAGTTTCTCTACTAGTGCTCCTTGTTGATCAAAGCTGCATAATTTAAAGCATCTAGAGGCAGCTTTAAATTATTCACAATTTTTTTTTAAGTGGTCTTGTGTAACTATCAGCCTTCTGTAAGTTCTATAAACTTTTGCATCCTTACAGAGCTGGCAAGTTTTCTGAAAGTCACATTGGAGAAGAGGGGATGTAACTTTGTATAATAGGGGCAGGAGAGATTCATCCGGACACCCACTGCCTTAGTCACATCGCACAAAAATGCCATATGGAATGGGAATGGGAATGGCAGGGCAGAGCCAGCAGCCTCCAGGTCTCAGCCCGAATGCTTCTTGTGCGGTGCCTCAGAGTTTTCTGATACCCTCCAAAGCCCCAAAGAGGAATCCTGCAATTAGTGTATCTAACTCCTCCTTTACTGCAATCTTCTCTCCTATTGGTAAAAGGTCTTCACAGGCTCATGTAGGGATCCCACCCCTTCTGTGGGTTTTCATTCTGAAGCTATCCACAACTTTACACCTGAATGAATGCCAAGCCTCTCTGAATATATAAAGGAAACCTTCAAGAGCAATTTCAGAGTTACCCAGAAGAAGCAAAAGAAAAAGATTTCATCCAGCTCTGTCAGACAGAGACTGAACCAACCATGCTTCTCCCTGCCATCCACTTCTACGGCTTTCTCCTAGCTTGTATCTTCACCAAAAGCTACTTGGCTTTCAAGAACGATGCCACAGAGATACTTTATTCACACGTTGTTAAACCCGCTGCAGCGAGCCCGAGCAGCAATAGCACCTTGAATCAAGCCAGGAACGGAGGCAGGCACTACACCAGCACTGGATCCGACCGTAACAGTGAGTATCCCACCGGCGGCGCTTCCACCGCCTCCCGCAAGCCCCTGGCCCTCCGGCGGCAGCTCCTCCCGGCCCGGCCGGATCCCGCTGGCGGAGCCCCCGGTATCGGACCCCCCGGCCCGGTCCCGGAGCCTCGCTGCAGCTCGCTTTGCCCCCCCTACCCCGAGTCGGCGCTGCAGGGAAGCAGCACCCGGGGGAAGCCGGGGCAAGGGAAGATGCTGCGGGATCCTGGCTCCAGCCTCCCACCCCCCTGCGAGTCCTGTAGGACCGGCTCTCGGGCAGGTTACTTCCCGAGGGAGCGAGGGAGGTTCATCCAGGAACGCCGGGTTCCGTGGGTTATCCGGCAGGAAAGCCAGATAAAGGGAAAGGAGCGAGAGGCATTTGCAAAGAGCTGGCTTTCTTAACTCACCCTCCCACTGCGGGCAGGGGAGGTGTCTGGGCTACTTTTCAAATGCAATAAAAATCTCTGAATTTTGTTCCCGCTGTTTAGTTTTACTTCCTGCTGTAGCACTTACCTGCTTAACACCTCCAGCAAAAGTAAACAAATCAGCTCATAATTTACCTATGATCTCTGCTCTAACTTGCCCTTTTGTATCTTGTCTTTTCCTGCTGAGTTTTATGTGTGTATGTCAGATACACGGGGATCTGGAAACCTTGTGCTGACTTTATCTGTTCCCTCCCCTGCCCGCCTCCTTAAAATGAAAGAAATCCAAACAGAGACACACGCATCCACACACCAACCCACCCACAACGATTCGATAAAAATAGCGTCATCCCTGGAAAGTGAAGGCAAAAAGTGACAGGGATACCTTTCAGCTAAGCCAGGTGTGTCAGCTTCTATGAATGCTCAGGGTTTAAGTGCACAGGAAACATCTCATCATTATGAGATTACTGGAGCAGCCCAGTAGGTATTCATCGTCAATGAGCTGTCACTGGAGAAAAGCTGAGCCAGGAAAGACATAAAAACAGAAGGAAAGACAAGCTCAAATCTGTGACTAGCTGCTTCCAGGTACATTCCTGAGTGCAGCTGCAGGAAGGCGAGCTTGAATCTTTTCTGCTAGGCAGGCGGGAGAAGAACCCTGTAAAGAGTCCCTCCCGTCCCTCCAACTGCCCACCCTGAGATACAGGGGGACAGGGTGAAGTAATCTTAACCCCCCGTCTCTGATCAGAACTTGCTCCCAAAAATCCAAGCAGAAACAGAAGCAGCCCGTAGCTGAGATATGTAGATGTACCTTCAAAGCCTTTTATGATTCACTCTGAAATGTTTCTAGTAATTACTTCTATTTTAAAGGCGTTAGTTAATTGCATTGTGTGTAGAATCTGCGCCGTAATTGTCCTTCAGAAAGAGGGAGAGCACAGCCAGTAAAGATTGCTTATTAAAATTAAGCGCACTGTGGGCGTTTATTTCAAAGTGTAATTACTGAAATAAACAGTTGTGTTTATTGCAGGGTGCAGAGCTGCACATACAGGCGGGTACAAACATGCCTGTATGAGAAGCTCTGCATGTTGATTCTATGTCAGTTGCCGGAGAGAAATTTGCGGGATCCTCTATGTTACATGTAATATAAAGAGTACTGCAGATACAGAGGTGGTGTTACCCTGAGGATAAAGTGACCACGCTGGAATCCTTACTGCTAATCATTCAAACTTTGCAGGCAGAACACCACTCCCCAGTAACTCAGCTGTTATCACCTCTGCAGTACCTGTGTCCAGAGCAGCAGCGCTCATGGGAGACTCAGTCCACTGTAGCTGTGGAATGAGAAGTAACACGCTATTTGAAATTCATTTAAAAGGATAGAAAGAGTTTCCAAAGCACTATTTTCCCCCTTGCTAATGATCCAACATAATTGTTGTAAACATCACAGAGCAGATTCCCTAGACTGAGAACAAGCAGGAAACATTTCTTCCCTTGGGGCATTTTTTCTCTTCTAAAAGGTATGTCCCTGAGAAGAAGCATAAAGAGTGAAATTGCCTCTTCTACCACAACTGCTGAAGTGCATATCATTAGGATTTCTTTATGCTGTGGTAATACCCAGAGATACCATCAGCGCTTGAGGCCCTTTTGTTGGGGGGACACAAGAGTAAAGAGATGTCCTAGACAGATTACAGCCTACTTTAACTTCTGCAAAACAGAGGTTGTCAGTGTGAAAATGACTGGTTTGAGGAAAACTCTCTCCATTCTGAATCTCAGTGTTTCTCATTCTGTGCATTCTGCAGATCGTGTTCAAGTCGGCTGTCGGGAGCTGAGATCCACCAAGTACATTTCAGATGGCCAGTGCACCAGCATCAACCCCCTGAAGGAGCTGGTGTGTGCTGGTGAATGCCTCCCGTTGCCGCTGCTCCCCAACTGGATTGGAGGAGGTTACGGAACCAAGTACTGGAGCAGGCGGAGCTCCCAAGAGTGGAGATGTGTCAATGACAAAACTCGCACCCAGAGGATCCAGCTTCAGTGCCAGGATGGAAGTATAAGAACCTACAAGATAACTGTGGTCACGGCCTGCAAGTGCAAGCGATACACCAGGCAGCACAATGAGTCCAGCCACAACTTTGAGGGAACCTCCCAAGCGAAATCCACCCAGCATCACAAAGAGAGGAAAAGAGCCAGTAAATCCAGCAAACACAGTACAAGTTAGAAGTCAGACTTTCTCTCTTCTCTCATCTCCCTCTCCTCCTGCCAAAATTGAACTCACCTGTAACCATTTGCTTTACCGTTCTGACTGCTTAAAGACAAGTCTGCCATTGCTGTGTTCTCAGCTGACACTACATGCTTCTTGCTTTGACCAAAATCAAAAGGGGCATTCTCAGCATATGGACCTTTTGGGTGATTTTTCCAAATGCTCAAGACGGGGAATAACACAGGCCTTTCAATCCCACACTAAGAACTTTTGCATTTTCTCCAGCCATGGAGGCAAAGAAAATTAGCCATCAATATTCACTGAAGTCTATTTTGTAAAAAGATGCTTTGTTGTGTGTTCCCATGAGAACAGTCACCACGTCTATTGCCTTCTATATCATGTTTTATGAACTTCTGACAACAGCTTAAAAGTACGACATCTAGTATCTGCTTTCAGACTCTGTCTAAAAAAAAATGCCTTGCATGCTGACCTTTCTCTTATCTCAGTATACCAAAAATTAAAATATGCATGGCAGCAATCAAAAAGTAAAGCTGAATAAACTATTTATTTGTTGTTGTAATTATTTAATGAGCTTTTATGTGTGTTATTTCCCTCTAAATTGTCCTTATGTTTATAGCTTTTCTCATGTATCAAAGTATTTTCCTATGATTTGTGGCTGGATTAGAACAAACATTTTGTAGATAATGTACAATAGACATTTTAGCATTCTTGGTATATATATTTTCATTTTGAACATTCATAGACTTAGGTGTTATTTTGGAGTAACAACATAAAAATTGTTTTTTTCATTCTCTACTCTGTATTATTTTTGTTTAAAAGTGTGCAATCAAAAGACAGATATGATGATTTCCTTTCAAATTCATCAGTTTCTTCTTTTTTTTTTTTACAAAAATAAACACTGATAAAAAACTATTGTCTGGCTCTATGTATGAAAATTCACGTGTTTTAATCAGTCACAACATTTAATTGTAAAAGTGGGAAAACATTATTTGGTTTAAAAAAATCTGCCCATAACATTTAACATTAAAACAATCTTTCTGTGGATTCTTTTTGAATGTAAAATTCTTATATGACCATTTAACAGATGGTGCTTGTTAATGGTCCAAGCCAGGTTCTTATTTAACAATTCTCAAGTTGTACATTGGAGAATAAATGTGTATTTGGGAGGTTTTACAAACTAGTAAGACACCACAATTTTTCTTCTTTTTGTTAGTGATGATCAAGTGGTAAAAATAACATTCATCCTTCCCATAGAGCCATTAGAGTCCTGCACATTACCCATAAATTCTTACAGGATGTATCAGGAAATATATAATAAGCAATTTACCTTTCAACATAAAGTCCGTGAATCACATGTTCTTAATCTTTGAGGCTGTATTGGGCAAGATTTCATCATGGGATTCTGCTGCTCTTCAATCATTAACTTTTACCACCCATTTGCACCCAAAGAAAAGATTACACAAGGAGAGAGTAATAAAAAGTCTTGCCTGATAATGTCTCACATAAGCTTTCCTTGACCTTCCCTTCATTTCATTCCATTTTTCATTTTCATTCCAAAAGATTAATCATGACATTCTTAGCAGAGATCTTCCTTGGTCGTTAACTGTTTGAAAATCACTGCTACAGCTTGACTTATTGAATACTAAATTGAATACTAAATTTTATCAACAACATTCTCCTCAAAGCCACTGTCAAGAATTCTCTTTAAAATCTGCTATCTGTAAGAATGATAGACACTTAAAAAAACCCAGTATTTTAAGTGATCTATATGGTGGTACAGTTAAAAAACATTGCAGTAATGACCTAGTTGTTTCAAGTTTAGTTCTGTGATTGTGAAAATATCAGAATGATGAGATCAGAGACCATTTATTCTTAAATTCTCTGATGTTAAAGGTGCTTCTTGTAAGAGGATAGATGTTGAATAAAGGAGTTAGCAGGGAGAGAGGTGACATGATGTTGCTCCTAGGCATATCAGTCCAGTGGACCTACAGATATACTAGGTTTTTTTTGTTTTAACAGACATCGTAGTCTCATTCAATCCATTTTATGAGGGAAAGACTATTCCTGAATGACAAACATCTATCCATTTTTAATTTTTTTCTCCAGCTACTTGTTAAAGATGACCAAGCACAAAAGATTGAGATAATGGACCAAAATATAACCAAAATTCTTTTCAGAGCAAATTTTCACTACACACACACTACACACCCTGCCTGTTCTGTGCTTGACTTCTAGAAATAAGAATGGTGAAAAAAACTTACACATTTATCTCATGACTTGTCTACAGTCAGTGAAGTCTGACTGTAGGAATAATACGCACATTTCTTGCATTTAGCAACAGAGATTATAACTTCTAGTTTGTCCTTTCATGCAGAACTACTTAAAGGGGTAAAAATTTGACACACTTCCATTAAGATGACGTATGCAATTTTGCTGGACATACTATAGAAAGGCCATGGGGCCCATCTCTAAGTCTGGCATATTTGAGGCAACATGAGGAAAGCCACTAGGAGCTTCGTTCAACAGCAGTGACTTAACTCAAAGTGCCACCTGAGTTAGCTATGGTCCTTTCTTTGGCCATGACTGGCCTTTAGTGGGGTAGATCTATAGGAAAATAGTGTTAGAAATATGGTAATCTTGAATTTTCTTATGCAATAATATCGCTTTGTGATTTATCTTCTAGCTCTGAATGCCTATACAATCCGCTTTCTGTTTCATCCTGTTACATGTGAACTCACACGGGTCCATCCAAGGATCCAGACAAAAGGCATTAGATGAGTACAAGCAACTAGTTGCTTTTCTATATGGAGAGTCTCTGATATGCGACGTTGCAGTGGGTAGGATATGGCAGTTGTTCTTCTACAGCACAGAATCTTGCTAAAGTTTCTCAAAGATTCAGTGAAAAAATAGAACTGCCTAAACTGAAGTAATTTTAAATATGACACATCTTCTTATGTTTGTTTCAGAGTTCAAAAGGAAAGACAAACATGCTAGAATTTTCTTGGTTTTCACCTGAAATATTAAGCCAAACAGATAATGTAGAGGCAGATCAGGGAAGTTTTTACACATTACACCACTAAATATTCTAGACTTATTACAATAAGAGTATATAGAAGTTGGCTTTCTCAATAATACCCTATCATATGGGCAGATCACTAAGTCCAGGGGCTTCTTAAAAGGTGTTTTAAACATCTTAAAAAGGACCTATTAATTGTCTAAGTTCCCCTGCTTGCTTCTTTAGAAACCTAAAAGTGAATAAATCAGAAACAATCTGTTAATCTGCCACCATTATTTCATTACTTGCAAGTTGATGAAAACTGCCCCCAGCTCAGGGGCAAATTGTTTTATAATGAATGGAAATCAATTTTCCTCAGACATCCCTAGAAAGAAACTTAGCCAGAAGCTGATTGTTTTGATAGCATGGTAGCACTCAGAGGCACATTTCGTAGAGGCAGTGGGAGATAGTACGTGTCATTAAGACATTATTAACTGTGGAAGTCAGAAGGGCCTGACACTTGCGGTCAAAGACCCTCGAGAAGTTTATTTATTCAGTTTTTTAGTAATAGTAACAAATCTGTTGCTCTCTCCTTTCTAGCAGCCTTAGAATCAAAACTACCCAATCCAAGTTCAGTCATTTGTTTGGAAATAAAGCAGACATTTGAATAACACCCTTCAAAATACCTAACAGATTCCTGCCAGTAAATCACTGTAGTCCTCCTAACCTTGACCTTTATATCCTTCCTGAAGAAGTACAGCATTCATCAAGAAAGGACTGTTCAACACATTCCACTGCGAGAGTCTTGTTGCTACAGTATTAACCTGGAGGTGTTCAGGAGAAAATTATAAGGAATCTGTAGTGTTGGAAGGTATCCTATTCTCATGATGCATTTCCTTTCCCGTAGGCCAGGCAAGGGGCTTTGATTTTAAGTTCACTGACATACACATAAACATCGCTCCAGGCTAAAACTGAAAATTCTCTAGAGATTTATGAGCTAAGCCGACATTCTGTCACTGGATTTGTTAATTTTGCCTGAAAGTCGCCCCCACAACAAAAAGCGTGCCCATGCATCTTTCTGAAAGACATCCAGCCTTTCAGCTCACTCATCATACGAGTTATGTGGACTGACACTAGAAACATGTGATTTACAAGTGATGTTGCCTTCCACCTAGTTAATATTTAAACATCTACCTTCCTGAGCTCTTCCATGACACGAAAATACCCTTCATTCTTAATTAATGCTCATCAAGCTTCGTCCCATGAAAACAACTAGTCCCGACTAATTGCTGAGAAAAGTCTTTATGAACACTGGACTTTAACTCCATCTGGGGAGTTTGTTTTTTCTTAACTTACTTTGATTTGACAATGTTACAGTGAATGAGGTGGTGTTCCATTGCCTAGCTGGAGTTCAGGCTGCCTCAATGCCTCTATACAACCACAAAGAAATACAGAGGATGTCTTAATATAAAGGAGAATCAGGACCCATGAATTTAATGGGGCTGTTTGTGGGATACAGTACTTCATGAATGCGAAGGAAAACAAAAAATTTCAGCTCCCCAGAAACAGGTCTGGATTCGAATACACTGCAACAGTAATATAGTTCTATTTACTAAACCACCAAGACAACTGCTGTCAAAGAGTGAGCTTTGTTACCATCTACTTAAGGTAAAATACTGTATCACTAGAAATGTTTTGTTGAACACTTTGTCTATTTCTTGTTCTCTGCTCTGCTGCAGTAATTGTACAACAGTGTATTACTGTCTCTTTTTTTAAACCTTTAGCTGTCCTGAACTATACTTAGTACAGTACACTGGCTTTTTTGTACAGAAGAGTTTTAACTCTCTTTTTAGAATGACTGGATGCATCAATTTTTAATTTTGACTGCTAAGAGGAAAACCCATGCTGTAACTGGATCTAGGAGTTCCACATTTGATTTGTTTTGTTAGTCCCAGTGAGAAGTGACTTAGTGAGGAAATTCCAAAGACACTTAGTAAAAGCATGAACCAGCCTGTGAAGTCTGATGCTTTCGTGGGCTAAAGAAGAGCTAACCAGGAGCATTCATTAAAGTTCTTTTGTATGAAGCAGTGGAGAGTTGAGGGAGGGGGCCTAAGGAGAAAAGTACTTGTCTGGTCCTACCACAAGAACAGCCACTGAGAAATGCAGGGACTGTGCTGAGCTCTGCAACAGACTCTGCAGCACAAAGACTTTCTTCTAATTGCAGCTGAAGCAAGTTTAAACATCTTTGCTTGCTAGATCATTATTTTATTTATTTACTTATTTATTTATTCATTTATTTTTGGGATGGGTTGAAGAAAGCTTTTTAGATTCCCTATGGCCATTAAGCTGGGATAGAGAACAGAGGTCTGAGTGTTTTTAAAAGGTAAACCTGCAAAGATTTTGGTTTTAGCAAGGATCACTCGTTTGTTGGTTGTTTTTTTTTTTCCCTTCCACTGAAAAAGCCTGCTGAAACTTTTGCTTTTGTACACCTTTATTGCAATTTTTAGGATGGTAGCCAGAACTGCTTATAGCAGCAGGGAACAGGTTGTATCATTGAGTTGCATCTTTTGTTCTCAGATACTGAAATGTCTGAATCTGGGTGTGTCCAGAAGAGGAGAAAGAAGAGAAACTGGATCAGACAAAGGAAGCAAAATGACACGTGGAAAACAGCATGTGCTGCATGTCCTCCACCACCTTCTGATCATCACAACTTTTCGTGAGACTTCCAAAGGCTTGTTCTGTCTGCAGTTTGCCAAGCCAAACATTAGCCAGTGCACATGCTGTCCTTGGGATTTAACAGACTGCCAAGACTAAATTCACATGGTAGATAACCCTTTCTCTCTGTCCCCATGTCTTCTCTTCCCATGCAAAGGGAAGAATGCACAGCACAGTGTGTCTGTACCTGCCACACATTCCAATCCAGAACCAGAGACTTCCAAACCCAACATCTTCACAGGAACTCCCGTTTCACTGCACTGGTCATTCACATCTTCCGGTGGGTAACCACAGCTGCCTCTTTCTGAGAAGAAAAATACTGCCTAAGCTGAAAAGGTTCACATACAGATTTCTTAGAAAGCTATCAGTCTACCAGACAACTGGACTTTCTTGTTGAATAATTTGTCTCAAAGTCCTGCTTACAACCTACATAAAATTCTATCAGTAGGTTCCCTCTCTTTCAAAATTACAGTAATCTGACCTTGTGAACAGGACCATTAAGAATACAGGTGGTAAGCTATCCATAAAATCTCTTTTAGGTGCCCTGCAACTATTGTCCCCACATTTTCTTTTGAACTTTTTGTAATCAGTGATGAATCTTGACACTTCTGCCAGAAGAAAATGTTTGCAACATCCTTTGCCAAGAATAAAGTAAATATTAAGATGGATTTCCATTTTTATTTGCTTAATTATACACTTTTTTGCATACTTCTTCCATAAAAGCCCTCATTAGACAGACCATTCAAGCCACTGTCTGAATCTTAACTTAAGAATGCAGTAATTTGTGGTACTCTTTATCTACTCAAATACTACACCCCCTTGCAAATCTGCCTCCTTCTGCCTTCCACTTTGAAACTTACGGCTCTAGCAAAATCTAAATCCTCTTTCCCATGGTGTCTCAGTGACCAAACTCTTTTCTTTCCAGTAGTTAGGTTACTTCTGCCACAATTCNTGAAAATGAGAAAATGCATTACTTAGTGTTCTGAAGTGTTCAGTACTGAAGAAAACAATGTGTGTGGAAACACAAGTCCACTAGCACAGGTAAGTGTCAGGAAGAATTTTTAAAGTAAGATGAGTTGGACTGCATTACTCAGAAAAGCCGTAGCAGGATACAGAGCATTTTTCATTAAGTAGTTGGTTTGCATCCAGCTAGATTAGTATGTTGGAAAATGGTTAACCTTTGATGGTTGCTCAGTGGTATATGTTAAACAGGCTTAGTCTCTATATAATTGCTGGATGACAGGTAGCTACATTGCTGCAGTTGGGAAAAATCTGTAACCTTGATTTTTGTAAAAAATGAACTGGATCAAAGGACTGAACATTTCCAATCTGGCATTTTCATGCTAGAACTGGACAAGCCATTAAAGGATGAGGCAAAGGAACACAACAGGACTACTATTTTCCATCATCCTGTGGGTTTTTACTCACTATAAAGCAACTGTTTAGAAGGAGGAAAAAGACTCACAAACCCTTCCACAAGGCAGGCTGCATTTTAGAGCACTTCCCTTACAAACTGCCAAAAAAGGTTAGAATGTAACACTAAAAATTCAAAAGAAGAGGAGAAAAATGAACCAGCTCAACATGATTGTTTTGTGTAATGTGTACCATACGTAACCACAATTAAGGCAAAGTCCAATTTCTGTGTTGGAGACTATCTTCTCTTACCTACTGCAATTTCAGTCCCCGATGGTATAGTTAGGACCCATCTTCACTTGTTATGTAAAAACTTAATGGATGGAATCCCTCCTATATGAACTCTGGCAAACTGGGCTCACGTGTATCTCATTAGACATGAGATTAATGAATAATATTCTTAACATTCTAAGGATGAGGACCATTAACATCACAAAAAATGCAGAAACAATACTTCCACTGTAATAATAAATACTAAGGCTTGTCCTCCTATTCACACCAAGTCTGAATATTTTCATTGGTGTTACTTGATTCTCTGCATCACTTTGGTGAATTTTTTCACGTACCATCACAAACATTCCATGAAGATAACACAGAACGTGGTAAAGCAATAAAACACAGCATGTTAATATGCACACATCAAAATTAAAACAAACTTGTGGCTTAATACCACATATTTAACCAGTTTATAGACTATCTCTGCTTCAAATTGTTTTGAGAAAAGGAAACTACCATTAGTCTTTCCCCAGAGGTAACTGGTTCTCCAGTCATGACTGGACACCTTCCAAAAAAGAGTAAATTAAACATTTCTTTTTTTTTACTGAGATGATAGGGCACTATCCTACAAGTGGCTGGTGCCTGCTGTTAAGTCACAGTGACAGTGTAAAACAGTCTCTGGGATTTCTGTCCCTCAACTACCATGTTTAATTTTTCTTAGGATCACCATACAATTGAACACCCTAAAACACAATCCCTCTAAACCAGCACAATAAATGGTGATTTTAAAGCTGAGCAGACAGGCCTACCCAACCTTGGCTTTACTGAACATCTGACCATCCATACCTAGAACCTATGAAGACCCTTCCAGAGCCAAATGTTTATTTCTAATGAAAAATTATGAAATCTCCACCTCATCACCCACCTGCCAAAGCACTCCCCAAAGCAGCAGAAGACTTTCTTCAAGTCTGTAACCTTTCTGAATCTCACAGATACTCCTGCAGTCCTGGACTCCCACTCTCATGAGTTACTGGATTTGCTACTAGGAGGTAATTCTCTTATCTTAAATTCTTTTACTTTGTGTACACAAAATACTCACAAGCTCTTGAACTAATCTTCCATACCCCAGAGAAGTAGACCAAAGGATTATTGACTACAGAATGAATAAATACTCCAAGGAGAAGCTTTAAAATGTCTCAAGCATCAAATGAAAACTGGCAGGGTTTTTTCCAGCACTTGCACAGAATGTAAGCAAGATGCTCCCTCTGTGCATCAAGTATTCATAGACTATATAAGAAATGTATCTACTAGAACCATGTAAACCAATGCCAAAGGTGTGACATAAAATACATGATGCAACAGGTGAAACTCAACATACGTTTTTCAACACTTACCTACCATGATGTGCAAGTATGAAAACACTCCATTATGTTCAGAGACCACATTTCGTTTACATTTGTAGCATTCATATTCTCTATTTATGCTTCAACTATTAACAAACCAAAAAGCATGGAACACTTCTACCTTACAGCTTGTTACATCATTTTGTCAAAAATCAAACCCATACACCTGCAATATTTTGCAGAACCGCATATGAAGACAATAGGACTTAGAATTCCCCTTCGGGATTTGATCTATAGGTGATTCTATGCACACTGTGTATCAGGCACGTAAGCACTCTTTGATATTTGATAGTTAACTATTTACATCATTTAAGTTACGCATGTGCTTAATTCCCTTGCTGAATACAGGCTGTTTTGATCTTAGTTCCACATAGCAATAGGAGCAAATCAATAGCACACCACTTTATGTAAAGTATTCCACACACCTATAGCATCTTTCATCAAAGAATCTCAGAGCAAGAAATAACCCTTTGCAACCATATTTGTAAAAATACAAACATAAAAATCAGATAAGATTTCCCCAAAGGTGTTAATTATGATATGGAGGGAAAACAGTTTTGCCCTTTTTCAACATTCCACCATCTATTACACTGCCTCAAGCTCTACATTCCCTATGACATGATACTGGCTTGGGAACCACAGTCACGACGGGGCAAATACTCTGAGGCAGCTGCTGTGCAACAAAGGCTGAAAGAGTGAAGAACTAAGTCAGTCCAAAAGGACCACGAGGAGGGTCAATTAGGTCTCAGTCGCAGGGAACAAGTAAAACATTGTGAAGAGCATAAGACAGTCACATGATTATTTTTTTAAGTGATCAATCAGAATTGGAATAAAATATCTGGAAACAAAACACCTACCCAGACTACCCTTTCTCAATATTTTTTTTTTTCATATATAGATGTAGAAATTATGATGAAGCCTAAGACTTTGAGATCTCATGTAAATTGTTATAAATACCAACAGACTTGCAAACCTCAAACACCATCTTACTGGGGACTTTCTAATCTCCTTAGATATGCAACAAACCCATGTCTGTCTCTGTAAACAATGACTCCAACAATTAAAGACTGTTACTGGCGACGTAAAGCAAGCCAAGCCTGCTATCCTACTTGAACAGAAAAACTCTCTAAGGAGAACTGACATTCCACTCGCTTACTTACAGCCGGGATGTTCATTTTATGGATCGCCACCACTGAAGTAATAGCTTACATATCTGGATAAAATTAGTGAAATACAATCCTGCAAACACAAGGATCTGGCTAAAAGCCTGCACCCCTGCTCAGAATGCTGCAGATGCCGTGTTAGCTGCAAGAATAGCTCCCAAGATTTTAAATATTTATAGCTTTACATTGTCTTTTATAGATCTCACACTTCCATAGTAGCAAGTATTGTCTTTTTTTTTAATTTTGCTTTTAAAATTTACTTTAATTTGCAAAATGTTCCTTGACTGCATGCATTTCCCTTTAAAACACATAAGTGAACCTTGCTTGCCTACATTAAGAACAAAATTCTTCAAGACCTTACAAATGACTCTGAAATAAGGACAGATAATTAATTTATACCACATCAACAGAAGACTCAAATACAATTTTTAATTAAGAAATTTTACTCTTTTACTCATTTTTCACAAAAAAAAAATCAGTAAGATTTTTACCACTCCAATAACTTAATGTTCTCTGGAAACACTATTCTGAGTTTGTCACACAAATGGATTTTTTTTTTCTAGCAGTTAATTTTTCAGCTGAATTTCACTTCTGTAATTTGATTCCAATTTGTACATATCTTCTTTCTTCAATAAAAAAAGAAAAAAATCCTCCACTTTTCTTTTCAAACATATGATTGGCATATTTACTGCATAATTGCAAACTGCTACTGTGGTTTCAGATGTTATACCCCAGCACAGAAATGATGGATTAGCCTGCTCTTTACCTGCTTTGAGGCAAAAATGTTGCCTCTGTCCCTCTTTATCCAATTAAAAAGTGTGCAAAATTGTTCTCTCAATATGTGTGAATTACCTCACTTCAAATGTTTCTATATGAGCATGCAGGCATATGCACAGTAACCAAATTATTAGACTGATTCAATAAAGAATGCAACAAGGAATGGAACTGAAGCAAATTCTGTATTCACAAAATGCTACTGTGTTCTATTGCGTATTGCTATCAAGAGAATAATAAAAAGATGTAAAACCAAAAATTCTCATTTTCTTAACTTATGCTAAGACAGCACAAATTGATAATGGTGTTACATATGGTTTCCTTCCTCATTGTCTAAGAAAACAGAAAATAAAAGGAGAAATAGGAGTAACAAGCTCAGCCTAACCAAGACCTTAAGAATCTATACTGAAGGGCTTCTTGAAGAACTAACAGGTGCTATCAACACAGAACAAGAATATTTTGACTCCATAAGGACTGTGGAAAGCATGAAAACTTCTGAACCATTTGACATTTAAGTGTAGCCAAAAGCAGCTTCAATGTGCTGTTTGGATGGATCACCAAATCTCACCATAAATATTAAACACATCTGAGGACACTCAAGTCTGCAGCCATCGAAGTTATCATCACACATAATTTCTTCTGGACAGATCAAGCCTTGTCCACCCACCATACTAAAGAAAATGGCTTCAGAACAAGAACAGAACCAATTTTTGCATGTGATCCTCTGGCCTCAACCTCTCTTCTTGTCTTTTTATCCTTCACAGAAGAAATTAATATGCATTAAATAAATGAAGTGGGGAAACACTGCCTGGGCAAAGTACTAAGCAAAACAGACTGCTGGAGTGGGGGAAGAAGTACAAAACCATAATGTCAAAAAGGAAGGAGAAAATAGTTCAAAAGGTTGTGTTTCTGTTTGGGAATGTCCTACTTATCTACTCCTCAGAACCAACGCACTGTGGGAGGAGCCATGGGAACTAAAAAGACCTTACTTTGCCCCTTAAATTAATGCAAACAACTGAAAAGTCTGGAAAATCAGCTACAGTTGACTAGATTAATGTTTGTGCTCTTTTTGAATGGAAGTTTGAAGAACTGAGTCAGGAATTCAGACTGTCCATTACGCTGAAAATACAGGAAACAGTGGGAATGCTGCAGACAACCTGCCATGAATGTTTGTATAGAACTGCTGCAAGAAAAAGTCAGAATAATGAAGCCTGTACAATTCAAGGTGATTGTGGATGCCAAAGGTGCCTACCTTGAGATGAAAATTTTATTCTGGGCATCTGATACCAAAGAAGTGATGCTGAATGGACAGGTATCCGCACACAGAGGAAGAGTCAGCTGAAACTTGGAAGTCCTGAAAAAAGACAGCAAACCAACATCTGTCATCAATCAGGAATTAGCTGTAGAAAAATACTTTCAAAGAAGAGAAAACAAGACCCACTGAAAATGAAAAGAAACTGGTAAACAGAGTTCCTGAGCCAACAGACTTTCTAAAATAAATCCTGTGATTAACAGTCTTGAAGATGATACCAATACTTATCAGGAGGAAGGCAGTTCAACTTCTACCTAATGCTTTCACTACTGAAAGGGGTTTCCATTTCGGAAGTTCTTCAGCAATCTCTGTAATTCATATTCTTTCCCCTCTTTTACATGCTCATTTCCTTCAATGCCCATAACAGTACATTTGTTCCTTACAGGAGCTTTTGGAGACTTTTTTTTTTCATTATCTAGAAGGCACATCTGTATGTTCTCATTTAATGTTTTCCTATTTTTTGCCATCAGTCCCTCTTACGTTCCATCGCATGGTACTAGCTGATGTGATTTCTGACCTTAACTGTAACGACACCCCTGCATGTAAAGCGTCTAGTGACTGTTTTCATGATTCATTAATTTTTATCACAAATATGCTGATAAATTTTTGCCATCTAGATTTGCGGTATAGGACTAGTTAAAGCCAGAAAATGCTGGCAGCTCATCTTATTGTCATCTTATGTTGAGTAAGTGTCAAAATGTAAAGCTGTAAATATACTTCAAGATATTTATAAAAATATTGAAAACTGTTGTGGCATATTCACTGCATTACTTGCTTTGGAATGTTTAAATTGCTTCAATTGAATTTTACATGGTAAAGAATTTTTGGAATTGTGGAATTATGGAATTGTGGAATTGTGTAGGTTGGAAGGGACCTTTAAGATCATTTAGTCCAACCATCAACCTAACACTGCCAAAATCACCACTAAACCACGTCCCTAAGCACCACGCCTACTGTCTTTTAAATACCTCCAGGAGTGGTGACTCCACGCACCAGGGTAGACTTAGACTGGGTATTCGGGAAAAACTGCTTCACTGAAAGGCTTGTCAAGCATTGGAACAGGCTGCCCAGGGAAGTGGCCGAGTCACCATCCCTGGAGGCATTTAAAAGATGTGTAGCCACGGTGCTGAGGGACATAGTTTAGTGATACAATTGGCAGTGCTAGATTAAAGATGGGACTCTATCTTCATAGAATCATAGAATGGTTAGAGTTGGAAGGGACCTCAAAGACCATTTAGTTCCACCACCCTGCAGGGACACCTCCCACCAGAGCAGGTTGATCCAAGCCCCATCCAGCCTGGCCTTGAACCCCTCCAGGGATGGGGCAGCCACAGCTTCTCAGGGCAACCTGTCCCAGTGCCTCACCACCCTCACAGCAACGAATTTCCTCCTAATATCCAATCTAAATCTCCCCTCTTCCAATTTAGAACCATTATCCCTTGTCCTATTCGGCCAAGGCCATTTCCAACATTTGTAATTTTATGACTGTACGCTTCCAATGGGTTTCAGCTCTGGGAATTTTCTGATCACCAGAATCTCAGCCACATCCTACAGTAAAACCATCAGACGAGCTGCAGCATCCCAGCTTCTCCCTGAGCGCTCCTATTTCCACCTCTCCCTCCAGGGATTCAGGCCAACACACCCCGGATTCCAGCAGCCACCCTGTGGAGAAGCAGCCCCCTCAGGGCCGGGGCTGGCCTGACGACGGCGGGCGGCGGTTCGGCCCCGCTTTTCCCTCAGCCCTGAGCACCATGTAGTTATTTCCTCACCGATAGGGGCCATCCACGACCCCGATTAGCAGGGGCCTGGGAGGGGTGACACAACGGCTCCCCCGCCGCCCCGACGGGGGACTGCCGGGGACAACATGTCTACCCACCACAGGGCCCGCGCGCCTCCCGCCGCACCGCGCAGGCGCTGTGGGGAAGGCGCTGGGCATTTAAAGGGCCAATGGCCGCCGCAGTGTTTATGTCCGCTGTCCTCCTCTACAGGCACCCCTTTCTCACCCACNCCCCGCCGCCCCGACGGGGGACTGCCGGGGACAACATGTCTACCCACCACAGGGCCCGCGCGCCTCCCGCCGCACCGCGCAGGCGCTGTGGGGAAGGCGCCGGGCATTTAAAGGGCCAATGGCCG
>VXBW01004700.1:44847-110208 GCA_013400375.1 Thinocorus orbignyianus
CACCCCCAAGCAGTTCTGCGCCCTGCAGGGGAGGCCGCTCGTCAGCTACACGGTGCGGGCGATGGAGAGGTAACGAGGCTGGCGCCGCTCCGCTCCCCCGCCGCGACCTGAGATCCGGCCGCCGGGCCTGGAAGTCCCCAGGAAGGCGCCTTCGTCTCAGGCCCTGGGGCGCTCCCTCAGTGCGTTTGGTTTCAGTGGGATCCGCTTGCTCCAGGCCCGGCCCAATATGTGTGACAAGTGGCTGGGAGCAGGCAGGCCTGGTGTGGAGCTGGGCCCAGGCCTGCTCGCCTGAGGAGAAGTGATGGGTGGGAGTTGGGCCTGCGCCCCCAACCCAGCCTAGGCCTGTGCCCCCAGCCCAGCCTGGCTTCTCCTCCTGTGCCCGCCATCCCCTGGGGGCTCTTGTCCGGTCCCCATCATCCCTGGGGTGGCTCTCCTGTCCCTGTCCGTGCTTTGAAGGCCTCTGTTGCTGCTGGAGATCTGTCCAAGCCCCCTAGCCTCAAAGCCTGAGGTTTTCTGTAGCTGCGGTGGCTGGTTTGGTGGGGTACGAGCCTATGGAGCTGTTGGAGATGACCATAATGCTCTCCAGTGGTCTTGAGAAAAGATCACCTCTGCCATAACCTCAAAATGAGCCGCTCTTTGTAGTGGGATGAGCTTAGTGCTGTATTACACTTTGCCATAATGTTCCATACCTTAGCCAGAAGGTTAAATGCCCCCCTGGCTTTATTTGAGATAGAGTTAGTTTGTTAGAGGTTGATAGCTCACATCATGCGAGGCTGCGTGTGTGACTTTTCTTTGTTTATATTGGAGCAAAGAATTAATGGGATATCTTAGCAGTCATTTTTTTTGCCTTTTCATAAGGCTGTTGAGTTCTAGGCATGTGACTGACAGTTAATATATTATTGTCAAATGTTAACATAATGTAAGCCTTGTATCTAGTGTCACTTGAAACACTGAAGGTAGGAGTGGAGTGTCAGATGTGGATGTTTTGCAGTAACTTGTAGAAAAACAAACCTTTAGATTTTGAGAGACAATAAATGGAGAGGAGAGGAGTGGAGGGTGGTGAAAAGAAATGGAATCGCCAACATCTCCCAGAGTTCTTAACTCATGGAAACTTGTACAACATCAAAATTGGGATTTTTTCCATTCCCACCCAGAGAGGCTTCCCTCAGGTCACTTGTTACTTTATGAAAGAAATACTGCTTGTTTTCTTTCTTTAATTTTCAACAGCAGCCAGTCACAAAGCTAAGAACATCAGTAAGCAGAACCTCCAATCCAAAGCTTGTCACAGCTATAATTCCTGCCAAAATGTCATGGGAATCTACAGAGAAGAATAATATCCTCAATCAGTGTACTGGAGACCTGGAAAAGAGAACAGAGTGAGGTTTGGGAAGGAAGTGGTATTCACAGGAAAATAAAACATTATTCATTTTTAAAAAAAACATCTTTCACTTTTGCTGCCAGTAAGCTCTGGGAGAATAACAGTTCTTTGGGCAACAGGATTATATTTATGTCCTAAAGCTGCAAAAAATTAGAAGATTGAATTCTAATTGTACAGTCCAACCAGGCGAGTGATCACAAGTTGATTGAGAGACGAACAACCTAGTGTTTTTGCTTAATTGCAGGAGTGTAATAACGGGTGCCAGTGTGCTCTCAGGCAGAGCTTTTTGCCATCTCTGTACTGAGTTGGAGTGTTGGCTGGCATGTATATGTATGGGGAGATGGGAACAGAGATGTACTCTGGAGCCTGGAATGGCTTTCATTTTCATCTCAACACTCTTACTTCTGTCTCTGAGATTATAAAGGAGGTACTTTGTTCTTACTTTGTGTGCAAAAATGGGATACCGAGGAACTGCGGTTTGTCACATAATCTGTCGCCCAGAAGTGTTTAGCTGGATACTATCTTCTGATGCCTGTTGCTTACCTGCTGTGACTGAATGAATCATTGAGTCGTTAGCCTGTAGTAACTTCTGCTGAATTGATAATCTCAGCTACTGCAGCTGGTTTTGAGTTTTTTTGGTTTTGTATTTTTTTAATCTGGAAAAAAAACCATAACATATAGACAGAAATCTATGAGCAAATCAAGACTTTGCAGCTGCTTTGCATGTGCTTGTCAAAAAATCAGGAGAAAAAGATTTTTGCACTGTTTAGCTGAAAGTAGTGAGAATCTTAAATATTGATGTGGAAGAACTGGCAGGCGAGACAAGAGCAGACATGAATGAATAAATACATCCTGTTGCATAGGATGACAGCATGTAGAATGTTGGACCACCAATACTAATCAAAGATGAGGCCCTTAGGAAGAGGTGATTAAAAATAGGGTGAGGAGAAATGATTGGTTTTTGTTGCAGGTACAGTGGCGGTGATGGGAAGGTCATGTCCTCTCTCGGGGAGGTGTGTTTTTGAGAACTTAAATGTCTGCTTTTCACATTGGAGTTGTTTCCGCTTTTGTTGAACTATGCAAGGCTTTTGCATCAGGTTCAACAGAGCTAGAAAGGCATGCCTCCTTCTTGCTTCTGTACAAACCAGTAGGGTTGTTCCTTTGTTTTATTATTTTTTTTAACGTTTGTTTAGAATAGAACCTCTCCAGTTCCTTTTCTGAGACAGGGAGGAATCTCAGCTCTGTGCACACGTATACACATATTTAACTAAAGCTATAGAGAGGGAAACAGGAAGGTAAAGGTTGGTTTTTAAAATCACTGTGAGACAGCTAAACTGCTGCTGTTGTTGCTGTGCTCGTATTTCAGCAGCTGTTGAAAGTACAGTGAGAGGTTATGAAAGAGGAAGACAGAGTTAGTATATTTACTGACAGAATAAACGTTTTCCATAAAGATTTCAGCCAGCTTTGTTTACTTTGTTTACTGTATTATAATCTCTTAAAACAGGTGGCCTGATAACAAAAAAAAAAAAGAAAATCACCTGGGGGAAGCTTCCAAATAATTGCCTCTTCGGAAGTGTCTTGTGTAGTTTATTTGCCAAGTATTTCTCCCCGTTGGCTGATACATGTTCACTGGCTCTACAGGTCACACAATTACAGTTTTGTTAAATTTATCTGTTGTGATAGTTCTTTCTATCCAGTTATCTTTAGCTTACTCTTGAAATTGCTTATGAGCTAAAAGTAACAGTAGCAAGCAATCCAGCTGTTTTAACTTTATTGAAGGTATCTTGTCTGACTAATATGGAACATTTCCTTTCAGGAAAAAATGGATGGCATGCTCAAAACTTCCTTAACATACATGTACTTTTTTTCTCCTGTACTTTTCAGACTTAAAAGCTGCCTATTTCCATTTTTGTATTGTAAAAGATAAATATATATATTCATATATTTCTCATATATTAATAACATCATAAGAAAGCTGTTATGGAGCAAAAAGAAGTTATGCTTGCATTCTACAAATGCCTTTTGTTCTTCACAGTTCTTTTTGGCAATTGAATAATAAGATCAGCAAAAGTAATAGAATGCTTTATCTTGTACCTCTGAAGAAATTCTGTGGCAGTAGGAGATGCTATCGTACGCTATTAAAGCATCTCAGCAGTGGCTGCCTGCTTCTGGCCCTGGTTTGCTGATACAACTGCCCATTTCAGTAGGTTCTGTGTTAAATGGGTTGTTACTCTTACTGTTGGTCTGAGTAAGAGCTGCAAGAAATTGAGTGTGAGCATTTAAGCTTTGTCAGATTTAGGTCTCGACACTGATTTGTGTGTGAGTGAACTGATAGAGGCTTAAACCTCAGCATCCCATGTAGGTGCTAGGCTCAGAGCATAACTCATGAGCTATTTCATTTCCTCTGCAGCTTATCTTGTGAAGTCATGTTACAGCTTAATCTGTTGCTGAGTTAATGTGCTCCTTTACTTTGAGTTCTGGCTCAGCTAATAGAAATTTTCTCTGAAATTTAGTGAGACAATACTATTTTGTGTACTAGGTAGCTGGTCTGTGTCTGTAGGTGATGATGAAGATAGTCGCAGGAAACATATATTTTTTTTATATTTTCTTTTCTGCATGATTGTTTTCCCTCTACCATTAGTGAAGTCTTCCCTAAGGCAGTTGTAAAATGCTTATAACTGGGGTTGTTACTTTAGTTTCATTTGATCAGACCTGATTTTCCACTTTGGCACTACAGCCTATATTGTATGGAAGCGCTAGAGTTGTGTATTTAGTGCTTCTTACAGCACATTGGGGTACAGTATTCTGGTCTTTTTCTTGTGTTGTGCTGATTCTTTCTAAAGATTGCATTATCTTGATCTGATGTTCTAGTTATAAAATGGAAAGAGTGTTTACTATTTTTAAGCTGGCTTTGAGCAGGTTCTAGCTTATTATTTTAATATGAAATCTTTCTGGAGAAAAGGGTGTGACTAATTGAAAGGGAAAAAAAATTCCGTTTATTGCCAGATTGAGTGCATACTGGTACCTTTCTGCTTCATTAAAACACTTTGCAACATTTCCATAAGCAGATCTCTAAAAGAGTAAGCACCTGTGTGGTGCACAGTTCTCACTCATGAGATTTTGTAGTATCATTTACTGAATTAGTAATTTTCATGAGTTTTATAGATCAGTTTTGATGGGACATGCTTGGCTTCAAAGCCCAAGCTGTTCTTGTATCTAATCAATCTTTATACTCTTGTATGAATAAGTTGTATCTCTAAATCCCAGCTCTAATTATAGAAAGTTAGTCCAGAATGAGTTTAAGGAGGACATACTCAAGTTTATAAATGTGTTTATGCAGACACAGGGTGGAGCTGTGACCGCATCCTGTCACTTTTTGGTGTATTGTACCGCTGGAGGCCTTGAGCCATTCAACCCCCCCGTGCAGAGATCTATCGTAGGCTGACCAGTACTTCTCTTCTTCTCAGAAGATGCTGTGTCCCAGTGCCCAGTTGCCTCATCATCTGTTTGATTTGTCTCCAGAATAGGAAATGTCAGTACCCTTCTTACACAGGCACTGGCGAATGTGCAGACTGGCCACTGTTTCTGGGAACTGTGCGAGGCTGGAGTCTTTCTGCAAACAGAAGTGCAGAGTTCTTCTCCTTTAGTGTGAAATAGCTGTTCTTGAATTTTGTGTTATTTAAATGACTGACTCTCAATATTCAAAAGAAGAATCAAGATGAATCCAATTAGTTTGCCCTAGTTCTGAGTTGAAGTCATGCAGAGGTGCTAAGTTCTGTGGCTGAGTGTAAGGCTATGCCAGGACTCGTTTGAGAGATTTTAAAACCTTTTGATGAACCTGTGGTGAGTGACAAGTTGAAATGAAACTTGAAGCCATAAGACTTCAGATTTTACATTTAAACAAGTCCAGTACTTAAAAAAAATGCTGACAGTATGTTGGTTTGGCTGTATTTTCTGCCTTTGTTAATAATAAAATGAACATAAGAAGTATTTTTCTTTGAAGAAATCTAATAGTACTTCCATTTATTTTATTTTTATCAGTTATTTTAAAATTAATTGAAATACTTTCCATGGAGTTCTATTAATTACAAAAATAAAAAAAAGGAACCATATAGAAGGTGGAAGATGCTCTGTTGTTTCACATAGTTCTAGGAGAGTGGCTTGTATCACAAATTACTTTGCTTTTGGAGTAAGGATAGTTTCTGGGCAATGCCTTCTCGTGTGTTATTGCAGAAACCAATAGCTTGAGCCTGTATATTTCTGAGCTGTAAATTTATTACTCCTGTTTTTCTAACTGGAAGTATTTAGTACCTTAGTCCATCTTGTGTCTGCAAAAATAGTTTCAATAGCTTTACTGGTTTTAGTTGAAAGAGCATGCCATACTTGCTTCTCTTCCTTCTTACTTGGATGTGTGGGCTACACATGAGTGATTTTACTGTAGGAATTTATTTTTGTAAGTGCTGCTCATCTGATGAATTTCTTCTCTGTCATGCTAAAAAATCCTCCTGCCATCTGTGGAGACACAGAAAGGAAATAAAACAAATTTAAATCCTTTTCTTTTTGTGCTCCTTACATAGTATTTAGGAAATAAGACACTCAAATGGCTGGATTTGAATTATGGTATTTCCATTATTTTGAAATATGGTACACCACATGTGACTAGAATTTGTATTCCTATGTCCTTTGACACAAATATGACTTAAGCCTAACTTCAGTTATGACTGGTTTTAATCTTGTGGGTTGTGGGTCATTCTCCCCCAACACCACCCCTCAATTGTAGGGCCAGGCTGATACCAGGAGCTTGAAGTTCCCTGAAAATATGCTTTCATATTATAATAATTTTACCTAGCATAGTTATGCTTTACATTTTGCTAGTTTCCTGGAGCAGGAACCTTTGTATGTGTATGTATATAGTTGTATATACATAACACATACAAACATACTAGTATCTTTCTTGTCAATATTCAAGTGTCATAGCTTTGCTTCATTAGCAATCTGCCCATTAGTTCTCATGCCTGTCTTGAATAGTGATCTTTGTTTCAGAGCTTTTCTTGATCCTCCTGTTCACTTGTACAAAGTGTGCTGCACAGTAGAATAAGGAGTATTCCAGGTACCCCAGGATTTACTAATTTGCTGGAGACTCAATTTAGAGAAAGCTAAACCAACAGAAATAGCAGACTGTAGCTGATTTGATTTAGAAGTTTGAAGGTAGAAATGGTGTTGGAGTAAGAAATGTTTTGAAGGCTTTTTGAAGGGTTATCAGAAGGTGCTTTACCTGCCCCCACCTCTTCAGCTGGTTGTTGGAAGTAATTGCCTTCCCAGAATTCTGGTTACCTTGGTTGACATCTATGTATCAGTGGAGATCCTCTAGTGTAGCTCTCTTTTTAGGGGTGGAATGCTAATAGACATAGAAAAGCATAAATCCCAGTATATTGAGAGATGCTTTATTTAGCCATCTTGAATTTCTTTTGATACAAATTTCTTTTGTTTCATGGCGATACTTTATTTATGTATCTTTATTTTTAATTTTTTTACTTTGAGATACTTTTATTTAGACATTCATGTCTACTCTCTCTTGTTTTGTACGGTTTCTTCTAGGATAGATTGGATATCCAACATTATTGTGGTGGTCTCTCCTGAAAATATTGAAACAATGAAGTCTATCATTGAAAAATACGGCCATAAAAGAGTTATGGTGGTTCAAGGCGGAATAACTCGTCACCGCTCAATTTTCAATGGACTGAAAGTATTTGCAGAGAATGAATTTTCCACCCATCTGCTCAAGAAGCCAGAAGTCGTGATTATCCATGATGCTGTGAGACCATTTGTTGAAGAAGATATTCTTTTGAAAGTGGTTATGGCTGCTAAAGAACACGGGGTATGTACTACACAGCAATGCAACTCTGCCATGTTCTTTGTACTGTACAATGTAAAATCATGATTGACAAGTAAGGATTTCTCTAGCAATTGTGTTAATGTGTTATGTTAATTTTTAAGCAGAACAGATTCAGAATCTGCATTATGGAGAGTGGTTGGATGGGGGGAAGAAGACATTTTTAAATGCTGCAGGCGTTATTTGCTACAAGGAATAATTATTACCATAGAGACTATCAGTAAGAGAATGAATTATTCAGCAATTTTTTGAAAGATAGATTACATAATGATAGTTCACCTTTTTTATTTTTTTATTTTTTTTTTGCCATGCGGAATACTCACTTAATGCTAGAGTAGTTCACTTAGTGTTTAATGATGGTAGCCATAGAGAGTACTGCATTGTTGACTTGCAAACTTCATGTGTTTCCATCTCAAACTTATATGCAAATCCTGAATAAGGTGGCAAGAGAGCTTCTCTGTATTAATGATAAATTTTCCTAGAATCTGTAGGTATTGCAGACTGCTGGGGAAAAAGGGAAAGTGGGAAGACTCCAACCATAGATCCTCCTGGCCATCACTGTCTTTGAGGACTGGGAATATTCATAGGAATTGGAAAAGATTTCTGAGAGACAGTAAGCGAGACGTGGAGGGGAAGAGTTGGTAGAAGCTGCATTATGCAAGTGGGATGGTAAAGTTATCAAAAGCAACAAGAAGAACTGATGGATGAACTGTCTCAGATAGAGATGTAGGAAATCACAACAGCCACAGGCTTGTTGTTACAATTTGCTATCTTTACCTTGTGCTTCAGTTCTTCATTAATAAGACAGTAGGATTCTGAGATAGGAGGTGATTGAGGTTACTAGTGGCAGCAGATTGTTTTGGTATTAGAAAGCTAGGAAAACGTACCATTGCCCTTGCTTTCAGGAAATGAGGTAAATGCAAGATACTTGATTCACAGCTTTGACAGTGGAATAGATCCAAAGAATGAATTTTGGTATTTCCTTAGCACTCCTCTACCTTTTCTTTTAAAAAAACAAAAAATAATTAACAGTGTTGAAGGGAAATGTATGACTTCTTAATTTAATTTTCATAATAAATATTTTATGCAAGGTCTCTCAGAACATGATGTTAGAAATCTAAATATATTGAGCTTCTTACTAGTAGCCTGTACTTGTGTAGATCGGCTTAATGAGAAATGGTAATAAAATAGAAACTCTGCTCTACACTTTTTGGTGATACAGAAGTTTCCAGTCATTAAAACTTAAATTCCATTAGAATTTTAACAAGGTTTTTGACCTTTCTCATATAGCACACAATAGATTTCCTGAATTGATTCTCTGCCAAAGAGTTTAAGCGAGATACCCTTTGTAAATCTGTTTTAGATTAGATTCTTTGAGAGTAGTAGAAGAATGAGGTTAATTGTGCTGTTGTTGAGTTGAAATGAGAATGACTGACTGTTTTCTGAATTGTTTGTGTTTAGATGTCTTTGCATGTTATGGTGTATCATATCTCATTTGTCTTAGTGTTTAATTTATCAATTTGTTCACTTATTCTTGAAACTTGTTTAATTTTTTTAAATGTAATATTTTCCCCCTGACTTTCTTTTTAATTGAGGGTAAGACTTTTTTAGTAAACCAGTAGGGAATCAAGACAGTCTCCATTGATCTTGTCAAGGCAGTGTACTCTAGTTCATCTGAACTTCTGACGGGTAAATATTTCCTTACCTAGGTCACTGAAGTATCGTTTGATCTCAAAAAGGTGACGAACGTTTGTCATAGTCTTTTTCATTGTATGATGTCTGTCTGAAATGTGTGTGGTATTTATTGACTCTGTGGTGGTTTCCTGTGTTGGCTGAAGTCCACTGTGTTCAGTGAGGCTGGACCATCAGAGAACTGGACTCCAAAAGATGTTAGCTATTGATGTTACCTGATAAAGTAATTGAACTAAAGAACAGGAGAAGAACTTCATTGTATGTAACATATTGGGAAAACTTCCTTCCAGAGAGAGGTAGAATCATAGAATGGTGTGGGTTAGAAGGGACCTTTAAAGGTCATGTAGTCAAACCTTGCCACGAGCATCGGGCCATCAACTAGATCAAGTTGCTCAGAGCCCTGACCAACGTGACCTTGAATGTTTCCGGGGATAGGGCATTTACCACCTCTCTAGGCAACCTGTGCCAGTGTTTTACCATCCCTCATTGTAAAAGATTTATTCCTTATATCTAGCTTTTTAGTTTAAAGCCAGTACCTCTTGTTCTGTCACCACAGACCCAGCTAAAAAAATTTGTCCCTATCTCTCCTGTAAGCCCCCCTGTAAGTATTGAAAGGCCATAATAAGGTGTCTCTGAAGCCTTCTCTTCTCCAGGCTGAACAACCCCAGCTCTCTCAGCCTGTCCTCATAGGAGAGGTCCTTCAGCCCTCTGATTATTTTTGTGGCCTTTCTCTGGACCTGCTCCAACAGGTCTGTTACTTTCCTGTTGTCATGGTTTGGGCTTTGGAGCTGGATGCAGTACTCCAGGTGGGATCTCACAAGAGCAGAGCAGAGGGGCAGAATCACCTCCCTCAACCTGCTGGCCATGCTTCCTCTGATGTGTGTCTATCTTCACTTGACGACTACAGAATTCTGAAGAACTGAATGACTGGAAAGCTAAGACTGTCTCTCAAAACTGACATGCATGGTTTTGAAAATCAGACAGAATTTGATCGAGAGAAGCTATTACCTGTAGTTCTTCCTCTAGTCAAATTCTTTGCATATCTAAAAGAGAGTAAATTCTTCAATCTTTCAGTACAAAAAGTAATTACTTCCTTTTGCATTATGTAGAAAGGTACAAAACCTGGCAGAAACATCATATTAAATCACTAGTGTAATAGGGGTAATGCTGTATTGTTGTTCATCTGCATACCATATAGATAGCATAATTATGAGAAGCTTTAATGTTCTTTAAAATGGCAATTGATCAAGTAAGTTATTGCACTTCTAGCTGCCAATTTTCAGACAAATAAATTGCTTTATTACACTTACTAATGAGTTTGTTATTTGCCTGTAGGAATCAAAATGTGTACCTTATCCAGAACTAATAAATTATGCCTTAAATCCCCTAAACAATCCCTTGATTATGTGAAAATATTACTTTGTAACCAATTAAATTCCATTTATGTTTTGGGAGTAATTTTGTAATTAAAATTACATGTTTCTAGAAACAAATTCTTTATCGCTAGTAAAAGTCAGGAAAAGTGGAAGCTTCAGAAGGCATCAGTCCAAAGCCTCTAGCAATATCTCATTGCCAGTGTTGCATTTTAAACAACATAACAAAAAAAAAAATAGTAAAATTGCTTACAAGAAAAAAATCAGGAAGGTGGGGGGGAGATTGTCAGTTCGCTGTTGAGAGTTTAAAAAAACCAGCACAGTCAAACATTCTCTTTCTGTAACATAAACTAGATTTGAAAGTACAGTTTATTTATTTGAAAGGACTGAATGGAAATGGCATCCTTAAAAGCCAGTTTCTGGGAGCTGTCTAACATCATTACTTTATTCTCAGCTTTAGCAAGGTTCTGAATGAAGCATACATGCCCATACTGCTGCTCAGTCTCCTGGACTCTTACTCACGTACACAATCAGTCAAAATAATACCCTCAGACAGAAAACACTGAATATTGTTCTCAGTCTGTTCCTGTCTCTGAGTGTACCTCTTGCGTTTGTCAGTCTTACTGTACTGAAAGGATGAAGTGGAAAACGTACCCCCATACACACACTGCTCTTCCACCCAGTTAGATAGCAAAATAAAATCCTTTTTGTATGATTGTTGAGTTGCATTGGCAAAATATGGTGGATGGCAAATCAAAAACCACCTCTTTTTCTCCACTGGGGGTGAAGGAAGACTTGGGTAGATAAATAGTAGACCTGGTGTGGTGTACTTGGATGGCGATTGGCCGTGCAGGACCAGTTCTGCTCACTCTGTCCTTTGTTCTTTTTCTCTTTGGTGCAACTAATTTTTTATGTTTTCTTCTTATCTCCTCTTTTTGCTATATATGGAGTATTTTACAAATGATCTCCATCCTGATTTTAGCCAGCTGTAAAGGCTGCATCAGGAACAGACCATTTTAGATTAATCATCTGAAATTGTCACGTGCTGTTTTCTCAGAGGTTCTGCTTTCGTTGAATGCTTGGTATTTTGGGGGAGCTCCTTCTGTCCTGTCAGACACTTGTGCAAAGGTAGAATCAAAAATGAATGAGATGCTACAATAATGACATGACTTTTATTCCACTGATGGAATGAGTTCTGTAATTTATATATTAATGAGTTCTAGGGGTGTTATGTAGCAATTTTAGAAGGAAAAACTTGAAGAGCTACATTATTGTGAAGATCAAAATCTGCTCAGTAGCCCTGAAACTTTTCTGAATGTGTGAAGAAATTGAGTGTGGTTTTGCTGCTGTATGGAAAATAGTTATACAACACATTATTCCTTTTTCAAATCTGTAATAATGGAGAACTATGGAAAACATACTGATGTTTCCACAGCATATGGTGTTACTGGTCCCATAGAAAGTTATAACCTTCTTAGCCAAGTTGTTAATTGCTTTCTGTGCTGAACGGAAAACTAATGTATTGTTAGTAAACACTTGAAGTCTTTGTCCTAACAAGATGCAGTGTTTGGTGGTGGGAAAGCACTGGTAAGGGGAAAAACAACTCTGTCATTTCCCAGTGCTTTAGATGATGCATTGTATTCATTAGGAAGGATGCAACTCAACCAACTGAAATATATGAATCATGGACAGAAACATAATCTCCCTTTCTTTGCAGCATTTTTGTGTTACACTACCAGAGCCAGCTGTGTATAATACAACTACTATTTAATCCTTTTTAAAAAGGTGACTTAGTCCCATTTTTTTTTAGCTTCTGGGAGTCTACTCATACAGTAATTTTTACCTTTTTTTAAAGGTAGGATTAAGTTATCCTAGAAATAAATTTTGAGCATAGCTTTGTGTACTTGAATGGTTACAGAGGTCATTCTTATTTAAAGTCTATAAAATGTACTTCCTTTAAATTTGGAGAAACTACAGGTGTGACACTGCTGTTGATTTGAGGCTAATTAAAACCTCTGTGCTTCATCTGAGAAAACAATAGGATTTTTGAAAATGAAACAGCCTTTAGCAAATATGTGTCTATTTAGTTGCTCAGATTTCTTTTTCCTTCATCCAGAAGTGCCCCCAGCTGCATTTTGGCTGATTTTGTGATCTGGGTGGTTGTGTCAAGGACATCACCAGCACTGCAGGTCAGGTGAAGCTTCTGAAAGCCAACTTGGCTTCTTTCGTATGCTGTAATGGTTTGCAGGACTGGTTCTGTGCTTATCCTCCTGTTTCCAAGAAGGTAAATGAATTGTAGTACAGATAGAACTAAAATTGCCTTGAGGAGCACGTAGGAGAGAATTCATGAGGTTTCAAATTCATACACATATGTATTAAGAGTTACTATTCAAGCCAAACTTGCATGGTAAGGTGTAATGATCCGTTTTACAAGGCCCTTGATAACAAGAGAAGGTGACTTGAAGTTTTGAATCTAATGGGCTATGAGCGAAAGAAGCTCTGGTGCAAGGTTTCCTGCAAAGAGGAGACCCAAGTAATTGTCCTCTCCTTGGAGGAGCAGCTGAGCGAATACAGAAGGCAAAGACGTGGGATAAGTGAGTGCAGAGCTACTTGGGGAACTGCAGAGACCACAAACTGTGGTGCATGTGGTTTCGGTCGTTCAGGACGTGGTGTGGGAAAGGGTTATTAATTAAACATTGCAGTTTTGCATTTGGTTGATTAAATTGTGCAAGAGTCCTCCTACAACACCTCAAGATTTTTTTTCTTCTTTCTTCATAATATGATGCAAATCATGTGTTTAGTGATAGGAGTGGATCAGTTGCACTCACATGATGATATTGTTGGATTTTCTAATGATGTAGACTTTCTGGAGGTAAAATATAATTTTGTAATTGTAACTCCTGTGGTTCTACTGAATACAAATGTTAAATCCTCTTTACGTTGGTTTACTCTAATATGCAAAATCCTTTGTGGCACAGTTCACTCTCACTGATAGCTTTTTGCAATGTAAATCACTAATTAGGGTATGAAAGATGGCTTGCTGACTTCACGATGTGTTTCGTTACTTCTTAATGCAAGATAATACTATGCAAAGTAAAATAAAACTTGTTAATTTTAGAGGCAAAACCGATTGTTTTCATGATCCATTAACTTCTATTGCAAATATTCTGATTAATTTTTGCCATCTGGATTTGCAGTATAGGACTAGTTAAAACAAGAAAATGCTGGTAGCTCATCTTATTGTCATCTTATGTTGAATTGGTGCCAAAGTTTAAAGCTGTGAGTATACTTTATTTATAAAAATATTGAAAATTATATCCACCATTGCTTTGGAATGTTAAAATTGCCTTGATTGAATTTTACATGTTATAGAATCACAGAATCATGGAATTGTTTAGGTTGGAAGGGACCTTTAAGATCATTGAGTCCAACTGTCAACTTAACACTTGCCAAATCCACCACTAAACCATGTCTCTCAGCCACTGCATCTGCACATCTTTTATATACCTCCAGGGATGGTGACTCAGCCACTCTCCTGGGCAGCCAGTTCTGATGCTTGACAACCCTTTTGGTGAAGAAATCTTTCTTAATATCCAATCTAAACCTCCCCTGGTGTAACTTCAGGCTGTTTCCTCTTGTCCTGTCACCTATTACCTGGGGGAAGAGACTGACCCCCACCTCTCTACAACCTCCTTTCAGGACTTGTAGGGAGCGATAAGATCTCCCCTCAGTGTCCTCTTCTCTAGCTCTAACCACCCCAGCTCCCTCAGCCTCTCCTCCTAAGACTTGTTCTCCAGGCCCCTCACCAACCTCATTACCCTTCTCTAGACACACTCCAGCACCTCAGCGTCTTTCTTTTAATGAGTAGCCCAAAACTGGACAAAGCATTAGAGGTGGGGCCTCATTAGGGGTGAGTACACCTCCCGATCATCCTTAACATCATCTCCCAAATCCTGCTGACCACATTTATTTCTAATACTGACGGGGATGCTGTTGGCCGCGCTGGCCACCTGGGCACACTGCTGGCTCATATTTAGCTGGCTGTCTACCTGCACCCCCAGGTCCTTTCCTGGCGGGCAGCTCTCCAGCCACCCTTCCCCAGGCCTGTGGCACTGCTTGGGGTTGTTGTGACCCAAGTGCAGGACCTGGCATTTGACCTCGTTAAGCCTCACACTGTTGATCTTGGCCCATTGATCCAGCCTGTCCAGATCCCTCTGTAGAGCCTTCCTACCCTCAAGCAGATCAAGACTCCTGCCCGACTTGGTGTCTTCAGACTTACTGAGGGTACACTCTGTCCTCTTGTCTAGGTTGTTGGTAAAGATATGAAACAAAACTGGCTCCAGTACTGACCACTGGGGAGTGCCACTCGTGAGCAGACACCAGCTGGATTTAACTCTATCCACCACTGCTCTCTGGACCCAGCCAGATTTTTTTTACCCAGCGAAGAGTATCCCCTTCCAACTATCACAGACAACTGAAAAGATTAAAAATATGTTGGAAGGAAATCATGAAGCACTGTACCCGCACATGGTGCTCTCTGGTGGGAGGTGCTGTGTGTGGTCTGGATCATATACTCGGTGTGGGTCTTTGGTAGCATTATGCAGACTTTGTACAAACTTGGAAGTACTTTAAAAAAATAAATCTATCAAGAAGAAAAGAAAACCTTAAGAAGTAAGAACCTGTTGTTAAATGTTAGCAGCTATTGCTCTGTGACAAAAATTAGCTGAGTATGTTGACTGAGGTAATGAGATCTCATTTGACTAATAATATAAAATTTATTTTATTGAATATACAGCACTACTGTATTTATGGAAAATGTGAACTTCCCACCATTCTTGAATTTCTCACAGGGAATGCACAGCTAAGGAATGCACCAAAATATATTATGCATATTTTGTATAATACCATTAAAAAACGTGTATTTTCATTTAATCCTGCTAATTTTAGTAATTTTATTCTTTATTTTATTAAAAATAGTTCATATCTGCTTTATGGCAGTAATTCATGATGCAAGAGGGTCATGGTAGCAGGTGGCAGCTGGGACCACACAGCTGCTTGCTCCCCTCTCGTCCCCCAAGAAAAGTAGGGAGAAGAGAGAGAAAAGGAGGGGAAAGGAAAAAACTCTCATGGGTTGAGTTAAAGATATTTTAATAGAAAAAATTCAGAAAAAAAGAAAGTAACAATAATAATGACACAAGTCACTTTCACCCTCTGGTGAACTCACACCCTTCTGAGCACTGATCATGAGTACCCACCCCCTGGCCAATTTATATACTGGTTATGTTATGGTATGGAATATTCCATTGGTCATTCTGTCGTTTTGTCTAGGGTTCTTCTCAGCTTTTATAGAAGCTGAAAAAACCCATGAAAACTATGAACACCGCCTGGCAACAGCTAAAACAGTATGCATTATTGACATTCCTTTCATACCAAATCTGAAATGCAGCAAGTATGGGAAAGAAAATTAACTGTCCCAGCTGAAAATAGACAAAGAGCAACATAGATATATAACACTTGCTTTACTTCTTTTCTATTTCCAGTATGTTCTTGAGCTTGTTTTCAGTGCTGTGTGTTGTAAGATTGGAGCCTGTGATATTCCTAGTTCTGCTTTCTTCCTCCACCTTGTATTTGCAGTTCTGTGTTTGTAGCATTCTGGGTTTTTTTGAGGGGTGTCTTTTTGATTTTGAGAAATCCTGCTTTTTCCACAGAAGAACACTTAGAATTTAGCATGTTGTCTATTAGATCAAAATTGATATTTACTGTCAGAGATAAGTGCTTTAAATACAAAAGAACAGAAATTATGTAAACAAGAACATGTGCAGTCCTAATTTTTGAGGAATGGTTTCTGTTATCGGTAATCTTTAGTTTGCTATAGCTAATTGGGGCTTGTCTGTCTGTCTGACATGTCTTGATGTACATGTGCTGCCCCCATCTACTCAGATAGTGTGTTCTGATAAAGGTGACCTCATTAGAAGAAATGTTTTCTTTTTCTTAAACAGTGTCATAAATATACATTACATTTGTTTAAGGCATCCTGTGTCTTTGAAGTCAGTTCAATGTACAACATAGTGTCAGCTCATTAACATTGGATCAAAGTGTATATTAAATTTCTGATTAAACATCCCCTCTTTTGCAGCTAGGAATAAACACAATTATATCTTCTTCCTTCCTGGTGTTGGTTTAAGATTAACATGTGCCTAATTTTAGCAAGTTCGACTGTTACTCCTAGCCAGCTGGGTAAACAGGCTTTAAGGAAATGAGGTGAAGTTTAGCATACAAGCCTTTTTTTCATAGTCTTCAAAACTCCTTACAGCTGTTCTAATTAACCTTCTTTTTGTCTGGCTGATGATTAGGCTTAATATCTGTGCTACTCTGGGCTTGTTTAACATTTCAACCAGTGTTGTCCTTGGGCAATTAAAAGTTGCCAGTACAAATATGTCAAGATAGCTGAAGATGGACTGGCTGGTGATACTGCCTACATAGAAGACATTTTAGTGGTTATCTCACTAATGAGAATCAAAGATGGTGTGCTGATAGTGACTGTGGATTTTGATTTTATTTTTCAGCAAAATTCAAAATAAGGTAATCTAAGTATTATTCCTGTTGTTTAAAAAAAAGAAGTTACCTAGCAGAAAGAAGGTAGTGTCCCTTTCTTTAGCCTTGATCTCTAAAGGGTACAGAGCCCAAGCTGTGGGTTGTACTTGTTTGTCAGCAAAAGGAATCCTGTCCCCACCACAGCAAGGCCCCACAAATCATGTTTACGCTACATGATAGAGTCTGGGTGTGAGTGTGGGTGAAAGTGTGATGTGCCCTGGACTCAGATTTGTGTTTCTGCATGATAATAAGAGAACCTCTGCCTTTATTGTGGTCTGCTGTGCTTTACTGAGCCATCCTGGCTGTCCTGTACTCCTGTCTGTGTGCTCTATCTGGTCCTTCAAGAGAATTGTGCACCTGAGTTGTTGGTTTGGGGGGATCTTGAGGACGTGATGTTAACAGAAGAAGTTCTGGGAGCAGGTGGTGACAAGTTTAAGTTGAACCCATGTGGCCAGACTGGCTGCCTTGACTGGCTGTGCAGTGGTTAGATAAGTTCTGAATGAGGTGATGAACTCTGTGGACTACGTGCAGACCTGACTCAGTTCGGTTTGGAAGTTCATCTAGTTTGGGCCTGAGCACGTTGGAATGGGTCCAGTGAAAAGCCACAAAGATGATTAGAGGGCTGGAGCACCTCTGCTATGAAGACAGGCTGAGAGAGCTGAGATTGTTTGGAGGTGGCTCTGGGGAGACCTTACAGCCCCATCCAGTCGCTAAAGGGGACTATAGGAGAGATGGAGAAGGACTCTTTATCAGGCAGTGGAGTGATAGGACAAGGGGTGACAATTTTAAACTGGAAGAGGGGTGATTTAGATTAGATTGCAAGAAGAAATTCTTTCATGTGAGGGTCGTGAGACACTGGAACAGGTTGCCCAGAGGAGCTGTGGCTGTTCCATCCCTGGAGAGGTTCAAGGCCAGGCTGGATGGGGCTTGGAGCAACCTGCTCTGGTGGGAGGTGTCCCTGCGCAGGGCAGGGGGGTTGGAACTGGTTAATCTTTAAGGTCCCTTCCAACCCAAACCATTCTATGTGTTCACGCCTATGTTTAGAAAACTTTGTACCTATAACTAAATTGTAGTTATTAGCTATACTTCTATATAGCAATGGTTGCTTATGGTTTGTGTCGTTACTTTGTTTATGTCCCAATCTCTTTGATCTGAACAGAGTTTTTGCCAGGATTTCTGTAGGTTTAAGGAGGAAATACTCCAAGTATTCCATCTCTGCGGTGGAATCGCAAAACTTCCCATAGATTACAAGTGTTGGTTATAGAGAAAATAAAATGGAACCCTAGACAACAGCTGCATACAAAATGCAGAAAAGGAAAAAATAACCATAAAAAAGTTGTGATAATTCAGTGTGATACCTTGAATGTGCATTGGAAGAAATTATCTGATTGCTTCATCTTACAAAGATAGTACATGACTTTGTTTTATCGGATACTCTCCCCTTCATGTTTACAATATGAAAGATTTGAAAATAACATCCTCTTAAAGATATGAAACCTTAATTTTAACCTTATAATTGGATTTTTGAAGATTCCGTTTCATTAATTTGAAATAAGGAATCTTTTCAGAAGACACTGTTCTTCTAGCTTAAATGCTAATTACTGAGTGTGGCTGAAGCAAGTTGATTGCCATAGATGCAATTAGCTCGAGTGCAGATGTCTGAATAGAGATTCATGTTTCTACCTGTTTCATGCATCACAGATACTGTATTTATTTCTGATTTTTTCATACTATAAATGGCTGTGAATGCCCTTCATGGCAAGTAGTTTGATCAGTGTAAAAGAATACTTTCCCTGTAGTAACATGTGGAAACAGTTTGGTGGAATAAAAGGAGAAGAAATTAATCATAGTTATTCTGAGCTACTCTCTCTGGTTCATAGCCAGACCTAATTTAGACTGAAATCCTTAGGAGATGGTAGTGTTTGGTAACATATAAATAATCTTTCACCTGATAAAAAACATTCCAGGACATATTTGTAAACTGTTAGATACCTGGCTTGTCTAAATTAACATTGATCATTATTGTTATGTAGTTGAACAGCATCCTAATGCAATCTTGGTCTTCATGGAAAAGCAAGATAAAATTGTTTGTATATTTACCACATTCACCTCTACAAAATTGACTTTAGTGGAATTCTGAGATGGATGCATTTGTCCTGCTAAGTGTGACTAGTCCCGTAGTTTCAAAGAAGTCAGCTGCTTTGAAGAAATGAAAGTTTATTTCTAGTATACTTAACGTTTTCAGTGTGTATACACAAGATGAGTTTACTTTTTCGAAGGCAGGGTGGCTAAATCATTTGGGAGTCTTGAGTCAGTACTATTTTGCTTGTCAGAGATGAAAACGACTCTGACTGAGGAATTTAAACTAATAAATATGAATAGCAATGTAAAAAATCCTGAGAATAAGGACTTTCTTTTAAAGATAGCATTCATAAGCTATGCTTGTATGTGTTTGATACCAGGCCTACTCCTAAGTAATTTTAAAACACTGAATCTAATGAAGTTGGGATGGTTAAAATACAAAATGTACTTTTATTTAATGCTACTAGAAAGCTAAGAAGGTAGAAAGCATAGGGAAAATGATTTTGGGGGAGGCAGAGGCTATGAATGGAGAGGAGAGTATTGTTGGTGTAGTCAAAAAGGAGAAGGGAGTCATGCTAGGGGGGTGGGAGAGTCTGCTCATGTAGGACTGGGCTCTATCAAGTTTTAGGCTCCAATTCTCACCCGCTTGAAGTTCGGGATTGCAAATTGGCTGTGTAAGTGAACTTTGTGGGTCTGTGTTAGTACTTGGAGCCTAGTGGGGACAGGGGCATGCCAAAGACATAGTATAGTGGGGGTTTTTTTCAGTATGCCAGCCTGCAGGATCTGTGGTTGTCTGAGCTTGTTACCACACTGTTGTAAAACAAAAGGAATTGTAGTTGTGGTATTTGTTGTAAGGGTTTTGTGCCACTGCAGCGTTGAGGTTTTTGGTTTTTTTTTTCTTCCTAGTCCCTATCATTCTATTTGTTGAGCTTTGCAACTATTTAGTATTGTTCTGTTTCAACTCTGGCTACCAAAAATGACCAGATCAGTGATGCAGCTGTGTTGGTTTTCATGCTGTTTGCTAACTTACTCTTGGTAGGTTGTATTCTGTTGCTCCCAGCTGAAAAATGTACTCTTTGTTGGAGGTATTTGTCACCTGGGTCATATCTTGCTTGAGATACAAGCTCCACCTCTCCACATCAATCCTTCTTGAAATTTTAATGGATTCTGGTTTTTTTTAAATATAATGGGGTTTGTTCAGTTTTTATGAGCATTCAGTATAAATTATCTATGCATCGTATTAGCCAAGTTGCTGTGTTGTGTGTAGGCTTCTGTGGCCTAAACATTCATAATTAATTTTGTAACAAAAGGTGTCATCAATACCACTTGGATTTCACCCTCTTTGAACTGGCTGTGTTGCCTTACCTGAAAACGCACTCTGATTATGTATTCACTAAATGCAATCATCTAACCAATTTATTGTCAGAATAGAAGTATGATAAAATGGGAATGATGCAGTGTTATTGTTTAGTGGTGATGTGGGTTAGTACATCTTCAATCTATTGAAAATGCTTATGCTACCCAGTTATACTGGCCTGCAGGAGCACTTTCTTCACTGCCTTGTTTTTTCAGTCATCACCAAATCTTTGAGCGTTGAATGTGTGCTGTGTTCTACACAGTTATGCCAAAAACTGAATACAAACTCGAGAACTTGTTCGTAAATTATTTTGATTAAAATGAGTTATAAAAAATGCATCTGTTGTTTCTAAAAGCATCTGGAGGCTGGTTCAGTTTTCAGCAAATGGATGGATGAACTTGCTTCTGAGAGATACCTTCCTGTCACCTTCACTGAACTTGATGATATTTGGCATTCTTAGGGCACTTTGGGATTGTTTTAAGGAAAGGATGGGTTTTGTTCCAATATTTTGTCTACAGAAGAAAACTCTGCAGTTAGCAATATTTGTTTCAATGTCTGTTATGCTATGAAGAAATTTGTTAAGAGCTTGCCCGCAGATATTTTGATACTTAATAAAATAATAAAATAATCAAAAATGGGGGAAAGAAGTGTACATATTTCCTGGATGTACCAGACTCACCAAAACTAGTGCTTGAAGCAGAGTGGTTTGAAGGCTGTAAAACAGAACTTTAAAGAAACTCAGTTTAACTATCCATTAACTGTCTACTTCACATTCAGGAAGGGTGTATGATACATTTTGTGTATGATTTTTAAGAGTGAATCTTCTTGAAGTCTGAGTCAAAATGATTAGAAGTTGGAAGATGAGTACTTTGATTAGGGAAATATTCATATAAGGCCCAGGCACTTGCTTTATATTTGGGATTTGTATTTTGTGGTAGGCTAATTCAAAGTGTAAAAAAGATCTGTAAAACTACAGTGACAGTAACAAGAACTTATAATTATAAATGAGGACAAATTTTCTTTGTTTTATTCATGTTTTAAATTCATGTCTGAACCTCCTGCCTGAGAGCCAGGCCAAATACCTGTACATTCCTGACATAAATGACAAGTCAAAGCTTCTCAAATTAGAACAAATAAGATTCAAATACCTGAGATACAGTATATCCTCTCTTTACTAATATGGAAATAGTTCTTTGTTGCTGATTTATAACCACAGGAACAACATAGAAATTCCTTGCAAAGATTAAAATATTTGGTGCTGTAACTGAATAGATGTAGAACTAGCTGGATGATTGTGTTCTTCACTTGCACCCAACAGTCATTGAGGACAAAAGCCTTTTTAGAGACAGCAATACCTTACTGTATTATTCACCCTACTATGCCCTAATAATGTTTAAGGAGCTGAAATTCAGGAGAAGCTTTTGTGCTGAATGGGGAGGACCTTTGTGCTAACCAGAGGGAAGTGCCAGAGAATGAGCTATACATCTTCCCCTGTGCCCTTCTTCAGCCTGCGTATGAGAACAACATTCACAGCTCAATTCTTCTGCTTTTACTTGCCAAATATTATGTTTACCCCATGAATGAATCTACTCATGAGCCAACTTTGGAAGCAGGAGCACGTGCGGTGAGGTCTGTGTAAGCCAGCTCGGGTTTGGCAGCCGTGTTGGCATATGCCAGCTAGAGAATGTCTCCAGAAGTATTGCAGATGGAAGGTTTCCTGCTTTAGGGACTCAGCTCTCTTGCCGGTATGAGAACAATGCAGGACATACACAGGCCAGTATTTTCTTTTGTTTGATCCCAGTTTCACCCAGTCTGAAAGAGACTTTAGGAACTAATGTAGTTCTTGTTTCACTGGAGCTATAATCTCAGCCCTGTGTTGGGTCACGTCATCTGGTTGAGGGCACCAACCCTCAGAACCTCAACCAGAAGGTTGAGGTGTGTGCATGCTGAGGCAGAGAAAGGTCCTGCAGAAAGGTAAACCAGTACTACAGAAAACTGACCACTGCTTTAAGTATCTTGTCTTTAGATTTTAAGGTTTCAGCTCGGTGCTGCCCCTTAGCAAGTAGGCTCTAGCTTGTGGATTCATGGCTTCTAGACTCCATCTGCTTGTCAGATGAAGTTTTGTGTGCAGGAGAAAATTCCTGGCATTAGTAGCTACTAGAGCTCTGTATTCTCCTTTTAGACCAAAGGGAAGTAATGGACTGAACTATCCTTTTTTTAGAATAAAAGCTGATTATTGCTTTTTTTTTTTTTTTTATCAAGTGACTGCTAGTTGGCCTGTTGCTGCATACAAAGTTAGACTTTCTCTCCCTCACGTGATGAGCCATAAATCTTATTCTTTATATGAAAGTTCATGTTTTCAGTCAGTGTCAGGTATAGTTTGAGCGGGCTTGCTGCAGAAGACATCTCATGGTGCCCGACTTGTGGTTTCTCATGGAGATGGAGGGAAGACAGGTGAGAAACTGTCAGCCTGCCACACTGCACTCAGTAATATAAAGGAAAAACTGTGGTTGTTTGAAAAATGCCATTTGGTAAATTTTAGGTGCCATGGAGCCTTGAATGATTTGAGGAGTTAATTGAGTGTTTTAAAAAATGATGTGTTTGGATTTATTAGAAACCACATCTTCCTGACTCTTCTGGTGAAGCTAGGCCTCAGCAGAGCAGGAGATGTGGTTCAGTATTGTCACAAAGATACAGATACAGACATTCATGAGTTTTTATTGTGCAATAAACCAGATGTCAAGAAAACAATGTGTTTCAGAGCTCTTTTAAGAATATAATTTTGAGTATTTCAATTTTATTTAGAATTGCAGTTTGGTTTTTTGTTCCTCAGAGTGCGTGTTTCACTTGTGAGATTTGGTTATGCAAGTCACATTGTATTCTCTTGGCCTGTTTTATGCTTAAAATGTAACATGACATGATTGTTAAAAACTGTAATAAAATATTGGATCAGCCTAAGAAATCTTCTATTGCTAACTGGTTTTTTGGAATGGTAACTGTTTCAGGGAAAAAAAAATCAAATAGACTTAACTAATTACAGAAAAGCTGTGGCTAGCATGCTGCTTGCTCTCTTTTCCCATGACCTTCTAATTTTTAAATTTTTTGTGTGTGTATGTGACCAATTAAAATACGAAGGCAGAACAAAATAACATAATCCAAATGCCCAGCAGCTGGGATATAAAGGTAATAATCCATGTCCTGGAATCCCAGGAAATAGAGAGGGGACAAGTTGCAGATAATTGAGTCTCTCTACTGCTTATGCACAGCTTTTCCTCAAAGTGCATCTGTTAAATTTACTCCTCGTTAAATACATTGATGTGTTACTAAAATACTAAAATTATAGTGGTGTTTAGCTTTGTCAGTTTGTCTTTTCTATTACAGAAGTAAAATTCATCCTGCCTAGGACAGAAAGATGTCTAGATGACCTCTCGAGATCCTCTACGGACAGTTCTTCTGTGATTTCATAATTCTTGCTGATCTTTCTGTGATGTTTTGCCTTTGAACGACAGTATTTTGCTCTCTGTGGTGCTTTATATAGATATGTCTTCCTGTGTATTAGAAAAGAAGAGTTATTTTCAGATTTTGGGAAAGTGGTTCAGTCGGATATTTCCTTTATCATATGGATCTTTTCAGTCTTTTCTCTCTTCTCCCTGCCCCGGTGGCTCATGCCTATCAGAAGTCCTTGGGCATGAGAAATTGGTTCACATCTCTGTCCTCAGTCTGTAAAAGAACACTAAGAAGAAACTAAGAAGCTGTATTTTAGAGCTCATAAAGTGCTCAACACACTGACTGCATTCCTCTTTGTTTTATTGTTCAGTAGTGAGAAAGGGGGATGGAAGACAACTAGTTCTTTGTTTTCTGAGAGGAAAAAAACATTGGACTCGCTTGGTGTCTCATTCTGCCACTGTACACTTATCGGAGGTTAGAAATCTTGTAAGAATGGACAGGACTCATATGCACGAAGGCAGGATTTGCCAACAGAAGACAAATTAAGTCAGCAATAACAGTGCTCTGATTTTATGTGATGAGACCTGTATTTTCCCCCTGTGTAAATGTTCACTAGACCTCAGCATATCTTCTCTGGCTGCTGTGAAAAATGTCAGAATTCACCGTTGGGAGTGGTTTTCTAGGTATACTGATTTAAGATGATGGGTAATTCAGATGTTTTGGTACAGCATCAATTATTCTTTTTTATTTTTCTTAAAAATGGATAATAAACAGTATAGTGTAAGGATGCTGTTTTCAATGGTTATCATTGTTAGGGAGCATGCTTTTCACCCTACAGCTTAATAAGCAGTGTTCTGCCATTGCATCCTTTTCTTCTTTATTGTATGGACAGTTCTTGTCCCATTTACCTTTAGCTTCACATGAAGTTCATCTGAGCATTTGATAAGTGATTGATGAAGTGTGGGTAACTTTCTGGTATCAAAATTACTAAAACCAGCTAGGAGAGCTCTATTTCAGAGATGCCATAGATTTTTAATACTATACATTGATGAAAAGATCAAAGATATATGTTTAATTGGTTCCGAGTTTGAGAAAAACCAAAACCGAAGCTTATTTTGTTGCTTATTTCTATGCAGTTTCGCCAAATTGAAATCTGTGAAAGCAAGAGGTGGTGTGGGTTGTCAAGACCTCTCAGGTGTCCTCACACAAACCACCTAATACGTCTGTAGAAGAAACTCTGAAAAATGAATGTCTCAGATCTGTACATCTATTTGTAGTGGATGAAGGACTTAAGGTTATTTTTGGTTTGGAAATTGGCCATCAGTGTGTACTTACTTACACAGTCTTCTCTTGATGTATTCCTTTTTGTCTTATACAGACTAAGTCATATGACTTATGGATTATGAGATATATATAAGATAAATAAGTAAAGAATGTATTTTAAAGCTTTTTTCTTTTTTTTTTTTTTCTCACTGCAGTTGTCTAATATATATTAATATTAGTGGCATTTATGCCTCTGTCTGTGTTTTATTCCACAGGCAGCAGGAGCAATTCGTCCTCTAGTTTCTACTGTTATTGCCTCTGCTGCAGATGGCTCTTTGGACCACTCACTGGAACGTGCCAGATACAGAGCGAGTGAAATGCCTCAGGCTTTCTTGTTTGATATAATCTATGAAGCATACCAACAGGTAAGACACTGAGAATTTCTAAGACTTCTTTGCATTTGCTTTAGTTAACATAAGGAGATAACTTTATTTCTTTTCTTTCAAAAATAGAGATTCGGCATCAGTTCCAGATCACATCAAGCTGTATGTGCGTTAGTTCTCTGCAGTCTCTTGGTAGAAAAGGCTTTTCATTCTAATCTGTTCAAGTTTTTTGATTACCAAACTGCCAAATATAAGAGGGGGTGAGGGGTCTAAACTAATGGAAAGACAAATTGGCTTTCATTTTTATTGTGCATTAAATAGATTACTTAAAAGAGTGGGTTGATGTGTTTAAAGTTAAGAATGTATTAAGTATGTGGTGTTAACTGACAGTATAAAAAAATTTTGGATGCACAGTGCAATAATGACATATAATAATATGGTGGGATAGAGGCTGTTCTAAAATATTGGCATAATGTTAACTTGATCCATCTAGGTAAATAAGTATTACTTGTTTTGTGTTGCGTGTGTGTTGTACGTACTTTGATTAGTGGCTGAAAAGAATATTTGCTTAGTCTCTGTTGCAGTTCTCCATTTTCTTTTTCTTAATACATTGCTTTAACAGCATCTTTATTTAAGAAGATAAAAGTTTTGCGTAGCCTATTAAACGCTGACTCTTTTGCCTTTATCCCTCTAGAAGGCTGCTTTCATTTGCCCCACCCTGCATTCAAAGCTGCCTGGAAACACTCCAGGCTTTCGTCTCAGCATTCTACTTCCTTTTCATTCATCACTTTGTGGAAATTGTCTGTCCTCCAGGTATCTTCCAGACTGACTGGAAGCAGAGCATTTCTTCATTTGTCACTTGGAAGGAATTATTTTTCGCTCCAGTAATGCTGACAGTCATTCTTCCCATAAGTCTTTCATTTCTAGAGGAAACAAGTCCAAATTACTGATATCCACCTTCAGAGAGTACATAGCTTAGAAGTCACCAGCAAAAGAGCAAATGCATGGACCTGCAAAGAAGGAGAAACAGTTGCTTAATTGTTCAGTTACTGTTTTACTTAAAAATGTTGGCACAAATTCCATGTTATACCCTTTATGCTTGGTACTTGGAACTATTCTTAGATGCTGAAGATGAAGTGCTGTCCAAGATGAAGAGCTACTCAAGTGATCAGAACAGCTCCAACCTTCTTACTTCTGATGAGAATCATAGAATTACTTGGGTTGGAAGGAACGTTTCAGGTCATCTAGTCCAACTATCAACCTAACACTGACAGAAAACACCCTTAAACCATAATGCTAAGCACCACATCTGCTCATCTTTTAAATACCTCCAGGGGTGGTGACTCAACCACTTCTCTGGGCAGCCTGTTCCAATGCTTAATAACCCTTTCAATGTAAAATTTTTTCCTAATATCCAATCTAAACCTCCCCTAGCTGAACTTGAGGCTGTTTTGTCTGTGTATGATAACCCACAGCTGATGCTTCTAAGTGAGTCTCTGGCTTGAATGCAGTGGGCGTTCTTGTGATACAGGCAGCATATATGTGTGTAGAAGACATCTCGAGACAAGAGCTACTGTTCATTATACAACTGTTTCTTTCTTACTGATGTGTATCTCTTTTGGCAAATTGCATGTTTGTGTGTTTCTTCTCGAAAAAAAAAAATAAGCCCACCCAAAACAACCCCCTGTTTTTTTCGCTCTTAGTTTGCAGATATGGTACAGCTGGAAGATGCATGAAAAGCTTTTGCCCTAAATGCCTTGTTCAAAAGGCAACTGTCTTTGCAGTCCCTATGCTCCTCTGAATAGTGTTCTCTTCTCACATATGCATTCCATCAGTCTTCTTTTTTGTATCCCTGCTCTTTCAAGAACAAGCCACCAAAGTTGTTAGTGAGCAACCAAGGCTATGGTTCCTTGTCCCCAGTTCCCTTTGCGTTGGCTAAATTCTGGTCATTTAAAATGCTCGGTGCCTTGGAGCTCTGGGAAGGATAACACTTCGCTAAACCTCTCAACTCATATTGTTTGCTAATTATTTATGTTTCAATGGTGCCTAGCTGTCCAAGTCAAGGATTAAGACCCTATTGTTCTGGGAACTGTACAAGCACATAAAAAAAGATAGATAATGGTTGTCCTGAAAAACTTAGTCAAGCTACTGTAGGGCAGATTTTTGTAGAAATGGATGCAGCTTATGATGCTTCCTAATTATTAACGTACCCATCGTTAGTTCCCACAGCAACCTGGTGAAGTAGGTAAGTATCATTGTCCAACTGAACGAAAAAAAAAAAAGATAAAATGGTTTCGTTACTCCTGCTGCAAGTCCTTCACAAAGCTGGGAATGGAATTCATTTTGGCTGACTCGGCATGGGCTCGTGCTCCCTGCTCCTGTGTATTTTATACAGTTGTGACCTTTATGCAACAGCAGTGGAGGGGCAAAAACAACAGCCGAACATGCATTCCTTAGAAAGGAACTGTCCATTTGAATTATTGCTTCAAACAGCACAGGCTTTTTAGTTACATTGTGGGTAACGTGGAATACCGCTTCCAGACTCCCTTTCTGGTTAATGCATCGTCTGAGGGAGTAGGTAGATTTAGAGACTTTACTTCCAGATGTGTTCTTTTTCATGAATCTAAGATCTCTGAGTATCCTCACCACTGAGTTGCAACATTCAATTAAAGGTCAGTTCTCTGATCCTTACAGGTTTGCCCTCTATAGTCTGATTTTGCTTCTTTTGTCTGGTACCACTCTGGGCAGAGTGGACTGTTAATCCTTCGCCTTTTGTTGCTGTTTCAAGTGTGTTTAGAACTAGAAAGGAATAAGATTTTAACACTATTAAAATATGTAAAAATATTTTCCCTTGATCTTTATAAAATTAAAGTTATTTCCATAGAAAGCTTTTTACATTTCTTGCGTGATTTAAAAATTGATAGCAATGATTTGGGGAAAAATACATAAAATTGTACATAAAACGAATCAAAGTATTATAATATTATTTTAAAATATATGTGTACTACAGTGAATTCCCTTTCTGTTTGGTGCCAAAAATATGGCAGAGTTTTGAGGAGATCCAGGTTGTTTGTTTGCGTTTCATTGTGATTCATCTCATTTTTGTGTGCTGGATCTCAATTTAGTTTTCACTCTTACCTCTTTTGTGATGTCTAGGACATAGGTATCCCAAACAGATCTTCTTTGTTCAGATAAATGGTGCTTTCTGCTTTAACTGTGACGGCATCAAGATTTCTGACATCATAACAATTACATTCTCACCTTTATGGTAGTGCTGTTGAAATGCTTTAAATTTTGTAGCTCAAAAACTGTGTGTACTCTGTTGTGTTTGTAAAGATTTTGAGGGCTCATTAAACAGCCGTTCTTTATCACTTCCGTACTCCCCTACGTAACTCTGCTTAATGCTTTTCTTCACAAGTCTCTATGATGTCCAGCTGGTTACCTGAAGCAAGGGAGGACAGCTGTTTCCTTCTGTTTCAGTGAAATATTCTGCTGCTTTGTAGTCGGATTTAGGAATTTGGCTTTGGGATGGTCCTCAGGTGGGAAAAGGATGAATTATACAGGCTCCTTACCTATGCCTGTGAGTCTTACTGTGTCTGCTGTGTCACTCATTATATATATGCCCCCTCATCTCCTGTTCTTATGAAATCCAGCACTGCTTTCATGCCCTTCAATCTGCTGAAGACAGACTTTCGTTGATAAAGTGTGTGGTACCTGGCAGACAGGAGACTTCACTTCAGCCAGGGCTTTTCCTCGAGGTGTCGGGTAAAAGGCCAAATCATTGTGTTAAGAGGATAAACATAATGTTGCATCAGTGCTCTTAGTTCTGGTGTGCCCTTATTTGTGAGTTCTTGTTTTCTGAACAATTTAGTGAACATTAACGTTATTAGCCATTAATACCATACCATAAACCTTCAGCATTTACCAAAGTGGACAAGTTAAACTTTTTAAAATAAAAATCCAAATCTCTAATAACTAGTAAAACCTGCAAAAAAGTTGTAAAATCACAGAACCAAATATTTACTTAAATACTAGCCTACCAGGGACAAAAACAACCAGTTGATTTTTTTTATTTTTAGTGTTAATAACTAAATTCCTGATCTTTGGAAACACATGCTTCTTTTCTATTCTTATCAGCCCTAAGGGAAATCAGAAAAGTTTAAGTGTTAATTGAAAATCCACCCTTTCCAAAGATAGCAAATAAAGAATAAATTCCTTAGACCAGACTTGTTCATTTCTGCTTAAGGTAGCGTTCCCCTGGAGCAGTATCTTTTAGGAATTAGAGTATCAGGAAGTCAGGTAGACTACTTTTTTCCTTTAATCAGAGTAGACCGAGACTGATTTCTGTAATACCTGTTTCTGACATATTGTGAAATGCAGAGATCTCAGAGATCTTTTGTCTTAAACACAAAGCATCTTGTTGTGTTATGTCACGTCAGCATAGAAAGTAGCACGATCACCATATGCCAAGGCTGAAATACTCCACAAAACATTGAGTATTTGAAATGTACCTGCCAAACTAAGAAAGTGAGCAGGAACAATTAAAAAGCTTTGCCTTTCCAGGTCTGGAAGAGAAACAACTGGAAATGGAAACAGCAGGAGTGCTATATAGAAGATCATGACTAGTTTCTATGTCAAAGTTGTTAATGAAAGCATCAGAAAGATGATATGATGGTTAGAGAGTTACCAGCAGGAGTGCTGGTGGTGCAGTGGAATCCCTCACCTGTGTGTTCAGCCTGGTGAAGCAGAGGACCTTGTAAGAAGGAGTAGGTACACACAGGTGAAGAAAGGATGGGACGTGTTAGAAGGCTCTTCTGCAGGAATCCTCCACATGTGGGTAGTGTAGCAAAGTCTGATCACTACTTAAAGATAGAGCAGTTGGTTTATAACAACCTTAATCTAAACTAGAAATTTTGATACGTATTTTTTTTTGGTTTTTTATGGCAATCTTCAATGTGTTGTTTTACACTTCGCCTCAAGATCTTCCCTACCTGGGAAGGTTTCCCACAAAAGCTACACTGTTTCTGGGAGTTGTTTGTATTGCTAACTAATGTATAGTTAGTTTAATCATCTGTTGATACTACACCTTTTGTAAATTATGGAAGTTTATATTTAGCTAATCAGAACAATGCAGCTGAAATAAAAAGTAAAAACATAAGGAACAGGAAGCGCCAGTAGTCATGGAAGGAGGATGAGTTTCAACACGTTTAGAGATGTTTCTCTGATGCGTGTCTATAACCTCCTTACAGATAACCACACAGAACAGACTGACCTCAGGGATTCTGTCTAATCTGTGTAGGAGCTATTTAGAGATTAGTATTTTGGGAGATTGCACTGAATTAATACGTCTGTTCATAGCCAACATTGCCTGCTTTTTTGGATAATAAGCAATCACATTTACTTATAGGACATTACAACATCTGCCTGCACAGGAGAGCTGCTATATATAAGAACAGTAATGACAAGAAACAAAATAATAGTGTGTCAGGGAGGATCATGGAAATACTTTGATGCTAAATTCTGGGAGGCAGATGTTGTACCACTCCTCAAAAAATCATTGCAAGATGTCTCCAGCTGGGGTTGAAATGGGGAGAAGAGATATTCTGCAAACTGTCCAACCTGGCCCTCAGCAGAAGAAAAGGAAATCCCAAAATTGTTCTCATCTAACAAACCCCTGAGAATGTTCAGGGTAGATCTTGCCAGAGTACGAAAGGAAGTTGGCTATTGTGAGGCCCATTGTAGAAGTATTTGCTCAAAGTATTGTCTTTTCTGTATGTAAATAATAGGGAGTGTATTCCATGTGGATTTTGTAAACTTCTAAAGTGCTTTTTGAAAGGGCACAACATTACTGGGATTCTTCTTCAAACATGTGTGAAGCATTTTAGTATCCTCTGTAGCGGGAAGTGGAGTCAGCTGTAGCAGTTTAGTAATATTTTGGCATAGGTCAGGCAAGTCCTTCGAGGCAAAATGTCTAGACTGATTTGGGGATTTTCCTGTGGGTTCATTCTTTGTTAAAGAAATCAATGTCTGTCAAATTAACATTGCCAGGAGCAACAGGCGATTAAATGAACAGTAGCAGACAAATTGTTGCCTAAAACCTTGGCGACTTTGGGAGCAAGGGTCAGATTCACAAAAAGGACTGAAGGGTCAAAATGTAAGTGAGACAAGATTTGGGCATTTAAGTTTAATGCTGGAATGCTGAAAAAAACCCTTCTGCTCACCTCCCTTCTAAGACTGAAGATAACTGAATCTTCAGGGGACCTCAATTTGTCTATTTTTAATGTTCACCAAATATGAAACTTTGTGTCTGCCAAGGCATCTATGTGGTGGCAAGGCTGAACAGCTTAATATTTACCTCCTGGAAACATTCACTTGGAGAAAAAGTTGTTTGCCTCATGCTCTTCACCATGGATTGGTGATGGGGGTCAAAGCTGTTTGGTTTTGTAGTGTAAAAACACTGAAAAAGAGATCACCGTTGTTTTTAACATATGACAAGAGGTAGGTAAGATATATAATTTTTATCACAAGCTGTAATGGGTTGTTTCTTGACCTTCATCTTTTTTAGAAAGCATCAGACCTCTTTTATGAAGTGTGGTTTTTTTTAAGGGTGATCAGTTTACCTCATTCATCTTCTAATGCTTTTTTTGGCTCCTGTGCACTCTGTGTGTGTGTGTGGAGATCCGCTTCCTTTTCCATCATCCCCAGCTTTGGTCACCCACTTTACTTTTGTATTTTGTAAATTCATGTTTTCCAAATTATGGCAGGGGGGTTGGAACTTGATGATCTCTAAGGTCCCTTCCAACTCTAACCATTCTATGATTCTATGATATGCCTTGTGACATCAGTGTTGTTTTTTTCCCTAATTTTGCATGCCAGTGTGTGTATGTAGGTTTTCTTCCTTCGCATCAGCTGTCTTCTGAAATACTGGATCAAGAATTGATTGGTCAATTACACAAGAGCTAGCTAAGATAATAGTAAGCTACTACTTGCATGATTTCTATGAGGACAGCATTACAAACCAATGTTCCTCTTTGTATGGAGTCCTAAAGGCAGCGTATTTCCATCTGCCTATGAAGTAAGAGGTAATTACAGTTTTAGTGTGACTACCTATTTGATTTCTTCTGAGTCATCCTGCTTGGCTGAATAGTAAAGTAGCACAGAGTATTTCAGTTTGTTGAAATTCCTACTCCAGTTCCTTTGATGGTATAATAATATGGATTTTAATAAGCTATCTGCTAGTATCAAGATGGGGAATATCTGTGAGATTTTCAATGTGCAATCTAAGCATATGAAATAACCTAACAAAGGAGACCTTTCTGCCCATTTCTTGTGGGTCATTAGCATTTTAGACCTGTCAATTGGCAAGGGTATCTGTGTGTGTCCTGAATGTGGAAAGAAACCCCAGCACCTCATTTCTTCATATGTGAGAAGTTTTTACTTTATTAACAGCAGCCTTTCAGTGCTGTGATCCATTTCAGAATGGGTTTTTTCTCTGGCTTTAGTCCCATTTAAAAAATGATTGCTTTGGAATTTCAGTAGTACCTGACTTCTGTGTCGTTGAATTTCTACTGAAAATTGGGTGGGTGTTTTTTTGTTTTGATGCAGTGAAGCTACTTTTTTAATAATGCAATTTTGCAAAGGATTTTGATCTGCCTTTCTCCATTTATCTTCAGGCTGATGCATGCAGGCTGTTGCTTAGGTACAGGGTTGTCAGCCTCACCTAAATGCATATCCTTATTTGTACAGTCTTCAGGTTGTAGTTCTGAGATGTTTTCTGAAGAGATTTTAGAGTTCATTTCCCATCTCTTTACACTACCAGCTTTTGTCCTGAGATTTAGAGGAATAAATGGTTTTTTCTCCCTTCCGTATCCTTAAAACCTACCCAGTTCTGCAGAATTATTTTCAGGATAAATATACTAAATTAATTTTGTCAGTAATAACTTCATTGATTCAAAACCTGAAACTAGATTGGTGGTCTGTTGAGAAAACTGTGCTAGTTTAGATAGCTCTGCACTTGATTAGTTCTTTGGCGCGATGGTAGAGCCAGGATATTGTATGAATCCCCACCTTGCCCTAATTAATTTCTGCCACAAGAATGTTCGGAGAAATTCTAATGCCTTGCATAAGAAAAAAAAAAAAATAAAAAGTTTATTTTGCTAATGGGATAATTACTTCCATTTTGTGGCACTCCTCATCCTGTAGGATCTCAAAGCTCTTGGCGAATTCCCATCTTAGCTCTTGGAGCCGTCGGTCGGTGCCGTGGTGCAAAGCTGCCACTCCCTGGGTGAAATCTGGCATCTCTGTGGCAGTGAAAAGGCACTTTGTCTTCATATATAATTTGAAGGGTGTATTTCAGGGAGGCACACTGCAATTATTCAAGTTGGAAATTAGGCTGGATTACAAGAGCATTGTTCGAAGTGTTACTGGATTTACCCTGATAAGTGCACTGTATCCGCAAGAATCACCCGTTTGGCACGGGCTCAAAAAGTGCTGAAGACTGAGCAAGAATGACTGTATCCAGCAGATGGGAGACCACCCATCTAAACTGTCATCTGCTGCCTGTTTTGAGAGAGCGGAGAAGCATAAAAGGTAGTGATGCTGGAGCTTTTGATGCCTTAGCTATGATAGGTGAATGTATCAAAAGGCAAGGAGAAGGACCATTCATGACCTTGCATCATGTCAAGAGGTGATTCTTTTAATTAAATTATTCCAAGAGTGAATAATCTTACCTGTTCAAAAAAATTAAAAAATAAAACATACATTTTAGCTTGGCTCACCTCTGCTTCTAAGCCTAATTAAATTCTCTGTCAGTTGCTTAATTTTAGAACTTGATATGTTTAGAAATCTCTTCATGGGGAGAATGTGAACAATCACTTCTTTATATATTCTTAGAATAACCTAAACAATCTTTGGGACAAGATTTCTTTGTCTTGTCCATTAAACTCTTTTTCAAGTATTTTTCCAATTTACAAGATGATTTTTTAAAGTGTAAACAATGAGTCCTAACAAAGTGTTTTGACTACTACCATTCTCACATAGAATATTAACATTTTTTTATTTCTTCTTGATGTTGTAACTAAAATAGGAGTTGTTTTAAAAAGCCGAAATTGTATATGAGGTCTGAAATTCCATGTTCAGCTGCATGCTCAAAGTGACTTCTGTGTCCTTTTCTGGTACCAGAAAAAACAATACTGTCTCATGATTGCTCAGGACCTGTTTCATGAAGTCAGTCTGATTAGTTAGTAGCAATTATTTGCATCAATTATTTAATCTTCATATCAGTATGATTGTTTATTCTCCCCAAGTTTGTATTTTCATTATGCTCATTATGCACAAACATAGTTTGTGTGGACTATGTTGGAGTAGTGCTGGGAACATATATCTACTAGTGTGGCACTGAAAGGGGAGGACTGAGGTTTGATTTTTGATGACCTGTTATTGTTTCAGGGTTGTGTGTATAAACTGGGACTTTACCAGCAGTGGTGTTCATCCTGGTTGCCACTTGTATTGGCACAATGCTCCAGCTCTGGGATTCTGTGGGGGACCTTGTCCCCAGGCTGCAGGGGATGTGCTCCAGCAGGTGCTTTCACCTTGATTCCATCCAAAAGGAAATGCCTTTGAGCTCTCCAGCAGCACAGCCAGGTGTGGTTGTGAGATTCCGGAGGAGGGATGCAGGAAGGACTTGGACCAAAAAGAACCTCTCCTACCCACTAAATTGATAATATAGACAGAACCCTTGACATTTCTTGTTTGTGCCTAGTGGTACCCTTCTTTCCTTGGCAAAGCACCTCTAGTTACTCTTGATTAAGTTTTTAATCCTTAATAGCAAAGCTGCACTTTCCCCCTCCTCCCTACGGGTTGAGCATGATTTGTCTAGGAGAACATAGCAGTCCTCATTTTCTGGAAGGACTAATTTTGGATTACTCTGGGTACATAGGGGTTATAGCTCTCCGTGTGATTTTCAAAGAAAGCTAGAGTTTTTCAAAATGATGAGACTTTAACGATAGAATTAGGTTGGAAATAATAACATTTAAGATCGAGCCCAGCCTTTAACCTAACACTGCCAAGTCCACAACTAAGCCACATCCCTCAGCACCACGTCTACAAATCCTTTAAATACTTCCGGGGATGGTGACTCAACCACTTCCCTGGGCAGCCTGTTCCTATGCTTGACAAGCCTTTTGGTGGAGAAATTTTTGGTAATATCTAGTCTAAACCTCCCCTGGCACAACTTGAGGCAATGATACAAGCACTATCATCATGATCCTGTAGGGTATCTGCAAGTACCTTAAAGCATGGACTTAAGAACAGAAAAGATAGCTCTTACAATTTCTCAAAAGAGCTTTAAAATTTGATCTTTCTGTTTCTTTTATCCAGAACCACTGTTAAGGCTGCTGTGGCTAGGACTTAGTCTTGTGATATCCTCAGCTTCTTTTTCGTTTTGAGGTCAGAGGAAGAAAATGGGAATAAAATGGATATCTTTCCTAACTAATTACCTTATTTCAGTGTTTTTTATTGGGGTGATTCCTTGATGTATCTAAATCAAAATAAATGGCATTTTCCCTTAGTGGTTTTGATAGAATGGGACACTGAAAACAGGCAAAATTACTATTTTGTTTGTAACTTTTACAATGAAAAAGATACTTTGAAAGTGTTACTTGTTTTTAACTCATCTCAATGATTTTAAACATTTAATTGCACATTTAGTTCAATTTCATAGTATCAGTTAGCTTGGAAAAGACCCTTAAGATGATGACTTCAATCAAAATCGATGGAGGCATAGAGATTTCAATGATATTAAGTCCCAGTGTAGTATTTGAAGATTGGCAAGTGTGAGGAGGAGGGAAACCCAAATGAATGCCTTCCCTGAAAACCATCAACTCAGTGGCTGAAATGTGAATTCAGCTGTTAATCTGCTGTTTTCCTTGGTCATACACCTTTTATCTCACAGGATCTTGGAACCAACCAGTGCATAAGTTCTTTAATGGTTGTTTAGTGGACTTAGAAGCAGCTTGAGTACCAAAATATTTCAGTGGGCAGTCAGGATTTATTCAGGGGATCCCTGAGCGCAGGGAAAATCACAGCATGTATGGAGAGGGCACTTGCAGGTGCTGCAGTCAAAGGTGTTGGGATACAAATTCAGATCTGTAGAAGACCAGGCTTGCTTAATTCTGTAGTGGAATTACACTAAAATTGCTTTATCTTTAGCCTCTTTGCTGTGAAGCCCTTCTGCATATGGATGTATGTCATAGCGGTTTAAATAATTAACAGCAGTAGAATTTGTTTGGGAGATGAGATTGTCTAAACTCACATTAATCTCACCATTTCCTCGTTTGCATGTTTCCTGCTTCTGTTATTTCTCTTTTAGCTGTGGCTTATTGCTGTAGACTGAGCGCTTGCTGCAAATACACCGTGGGATTGAGCATTTTTTGGTTTCCTTGGTAATGATCATGGCAAAATGATTCTCTCTAAAATTTGATAAAAATTGGCCAATTTGGGTTCAGCAGAGCTTGTGCCTGCTTCTTAACTTAGTGAAATGTTCCTGATGATGGACGTTCCTGATGTACTCTGACACTTCAGCAGTGAAAATTTGATTTGCAAGGATCTGGAAAGATCATAAAGCTCAGCTATTCTTAATTAGCTCTGTCTTGTAATTGCGAGTGTTCTGATATTGTCATAGAATGGATTTGTGTGGGAGAATAAGATGGAGACAGAGTCAGTGGTTGTAGGAGCATAAAAGACTGGCACTGTACAGGCTTTAAAGGTACCGGTGTAAGGGAGAAACTGTCAGTTTTCTTTCAATTAATACATAAAAAATACCCTTTTTTTTCCTCCTTATTATAGAAATAAGAAATGATGAAAAAATGACAGTGCTGTAATGAAAATTCTCCTTGCATCTGTGTTTGTTCTGCTGTACCGTTACCGGTTCCCATATATCGGTTCCAAATCTTTTACAAATATAAAGATACAGCAAAATAGTGCCTGTTAACAGTAAAAGCAATTGTTATTGTATTGTTATCTTTACAGTTTTACACATTCAAAGTATTATATTGCAAACAAGTCAGCTGATGGGCTATTGGTAAGTACCAGGGAGTAGAGGCTGTGTAGCTGCTCGTTTCTCTACCCCCTTGTTCCATGTTTACAGCTAAGAGCTGAGCAACAACACCATAGCTTGCATTTTGGGAAGTAATATTGTTTATCAAAATATTTTCAAACTGAATTAGGGAACAGGAGAAGAATTGGTGTAATGGTAAAACCTAGATCTCTCTCAACCCATAGCACTTTAATCAAACATCCACTCTTGGAAAACAAACAAACAAAAAAAACACCCACAAAATATTCCCCCAAACTACCTATTAGAATGCCTTTGGATGTTCAACAGTTCAAAAGCATTTTTAAATAACATATTTCCGTCTGTATTATTTAAAGAGCTAAACTGATCTGGGTGGTTTGTTTTTTTTTTTACTTTCGTGGATATGTTTTGTGCCAATGTTTCCAGCTGTTTCCACCATTTCAAATCTGTGGTCTGAAACTTAAACTATGGCTATTGTTTCAGAAAGCTATGTGTGCATGTCAAGTTCGGGTAACTGTACTCTGTCAGATTTTATGGTAAAAAGCCTTTTGGTCAAATAGAGCCTTCAGAAATAGCATAAGGTTTTAAACAGATTGTTACAATGTAAATTGGCTCTAGCTGTACAATGGGAAACGTGGAGAAGATTTAATGAGAATGTTTGCCTGCCTGGGTCAGTAAGAATTTTCCTTGTTGATATTCTACAAGTTTTTGTTATAAGCGCTTCCTGATAATGCTTAATTTGTTAAACTGAATTTCTTAGAGAGATAAAGAACCTTTCAAACTCTGCACCTGAAATATGGATTGAAAACTTTACTTGTGGAGCTGTTTAGCATGTGGGTAATCTATAAACTACGCTGATCTTGAGCGGATACTTCCATCTCATTGCTCTCCTCTGACATCAGTGTATCGGACTGGCAGAAGAGTACAATGTGACAATATGTTTAGGTTTAAACAATTACAGATAATTAGAGTGGTAAATGTCACGAGGTACAAGTGTTAGTGAAATATGTTTTTAATTATTACTTTGCTTTGTGTCGTATTCATCCCTTGAAGCCAGCAATACCCTCAAGATGCTTTAGCCCATTTATGGAACTTCTCCACTCCCTACTAATTATCTGTAATTAATATCTTGCTGAAAAGTTGGAACTGCTTAGTCTTGCCCTAGTACCATTTGTTGCCCATCTATTTAAAAATGTAACCTAATTTTAATTCAAAGTGAATTCTTTTGCAGAGAATTTTTTCTGAAATTTTTATTCCATTCTGAGGCAAATGAAAAATACATGTTTGTTTTTTTTTTTAATCTTCGTGTTATTCACATTAGTAGAAAACAGTTTGCATTCTATAAGAAATTTTTTCTTAGCAATAGAACAAATAAAGCGAACATTTTGGTTATAAATATTTGGAATTGAAAGTCACGAGGCTGTTTCTGGGAATTTCATTGGCAGTTTATCTCTGGACCTCTTTGCTTGAGAGATCACTCCATTTTATGTATTTTGGAGCAGGAGTTCCCTATTTCTTTATATTTTCTGTTGACCTATTTTGTGTCTTGATTATTTAAAGAATATAAAAAATTTCTGCTTGATTTAAAAATATTTCAGTTTGTCTTTTTGAAAGCCCTGTTTTCTTGAGTATTCTGAAATCAGTCTTTCCTTTTAAGTTACTCTGTCATCTTGTGTCTGTTTTGTTATTCAAAGCGCTTAAAAACTTCTGTAGGGAGGTATAACACTTAAATTGCCTTTCAAAGTGGACTATGTAAAAGTATCTTCTGTTTTGCAGTCATGGCAAACTAAAATGACAAAAATTATGTATTTAATTAATATAAAAGTGATTTTTCTAAGATGTGGGTGTTAGTAATACAATTCAGATGTATAATCCTGATGAATTCTTTGAATTTCACTGATGCCTTATAAAACAAGAATAGAAACTAAAACTTTTCTTCATCTTTTTTGCTAAACTTCTTGAAGAAATTATAAAAGGCGAGTTATATTGCAGCACACACATTTGGATCTTCTTTAACGCATTTAGACTTTTGCTTTTTTTTGACAATTGCAAATCCTGAAGAAAACTCTGAATGACTGAGCACAGCATCTGGACTGTCACGTTTTATTCCAAACATGAATTTGTAGACATATGGTTAAAATTGGCACAGTTGGAAGGTTATTGCAGAGTTTGTGAAGGAAAGCTTCTGCATTACAGAGGTAGTTGATGTTCTTTAAGGAGTTGGCCAAGAAAGCCAATAGAATAATGTGACCAGCAGGTTGAGGGAGGTCATCCTCCCTCTCTACTCTGCCCTGGTGAGGCCACATCTCGAGCACTGTGTCTGGTTCTGGGCCGCCCAGTTCAAGAAGGACAGGGAACTGCTGGAGAGGGTATGGCAGAGGGCTACAAAGATGATCAAGGGCCTGGAGCATCTCTCTTAGGAGGAAGGGCCGAATTGGGTCTTTTTAGTCTGGAGAAGACTGAGGGAGGATCTGATCAACCCCTATAAATACTTAAAGTGTGGGTGTCAGGAGGATGGGGCCAGTCTTTTTTCAGTGGTGTCCAGTGACAGGACCAGAGGAAACGGGCATAAGCTTGAATAGAAGAAGTTCCATCTAAACATGAGGAGGAACTTATTTGCTTTGAGGGTGGCAGAGCCCTGGAATGGGCTGCCCCGAGAGGTGGTGGAGTCTCCATCTCTGGAGATGTTCAAAACCCACCTGGACACGTTCCTGTGCAACCTGCTGTGGCAGGGGGTTGGACTAGGTGATCTTCAGAGATTCCTTTCAATCCCATATCATTCCATGAGTTACCTGACATCTCATTTGAGGTTGCTGAAACTAGTAACAATCTACCTGCATAATAAGAAGTTGCACTGAAGCTTTTACCAAAGGTTTTTTAAGAAAGTTGAATGGATGTTGCTCTCTCTGCCTTCGGAAGGATGCGAGAAGAGATGTGGTGGAGCATTTTGAAGGGCTGAGAAGGTTGTTTTGCGCTCCCTTTTCTGTCAGAACAGCAGAGCATGTAATGAAAAGGACAATGAATCGGGTGCTCACTGAATTAGCTAAAGAAATACTGCTATTCAGAAAGCAGTTGGGTGAATTAAAGATTCCTGTAATTCGCTGAGGACGGTTAAGGCAATCGCTTCTGGTTCAGTGTGTCCCTTAGAGGAATCTTAATTTGGGGAATTCCTAATGCACTGTTAATTTAGCAATGTGAAAACAGACTAGAACTTTCTTACTGTAATCAGGCCGATTAATCTTGAGGTAGTCTTGTCTGATAAGCTCCCATTTCCTCCTTTTGTACCTACCTGTGTTTAGGCTTGAGAGATTCTACTCCCTACGTGGTTTTCCATTAATTAAGATTATTATAGTCATTAACTAAAGGAAGCCTTGCTGATGCTACAACGTGGCATCAGCTTCTTGAAAGGGTTTTATTTCTATCCATCCTGAACTTGCTTAGCTAATACGGCATGTGTTATTCTAGACAGGACTGTTGAGATGTAAGGTTTAATTAATGAAAAAAAATCTGTTACTGCATAGAAGTATGATTTTTTTAAAATCTAATTAAGAATGTTTATTCTTTTTTAATTACTACAGTGTACAGACTATGACCTGGATTATGGAACGGAATGTTTGCATCTGGCTCTGAAATACTGTAAAACAAATGCCAAACTTGTTGAAGGACCAGCTGACCTCTGGAAGGTAAAGGCAATAATAATCTCTATTTTTACGTGTATCTTTAAAAGTGACTGAAATTCACATAATAGATAGAACTTCAGATGCATTTTCAAATGTAATAGTTGAGCTTTTTTCTTCTAAATTTCAGAATTGTTTCTGGATTATCATGACCTTTTTTAATCCTCTTTGTAGACAGACTTGGGCAGATGTTACCTGAGGTAATCAATGAACAAAGTATTTATCTGGAAGTAGGAAAACTGAGTAGGTGCTTGAATCTCTGAAAATACAAATCCATTATCTCTAAAACTAAGAAGATTTTTTTATGACATGAGCTCTTTTCATTTTTCTATACCTTTTGGCTGTTTCCCTCCACTTTCCTATGAGGCTGTCACTTTTCCTCTGATGCCAAATACCTGGCTAACAACAGTTTGGTTTTTTAGAGCAGTTCATTACATTCAGTAACACTGTAATGTTTAAGACCTCTTCAAACAAGCTTTCAAAATTTAAACGTCATTCCCCTTGTCTGATAATGTGTAGGTTCTTGATGACTGACAAAGCAGGTGTGTATACAGGTGCCAAAGGATATGTCCCTGCTGATTAAAAGTATCACATTTCATTGTTTTGGATGGCGAGACATTATTCTTTCGCAGTAACTGTTGTGTCATGCAATTTTTAAGTGTTTCCTTTTTTTATTTATTTTATTCATTACCACATTGAAGGATCTGGAGGCAGCTCAAATCACTCTGCCTGCCTTTGATAGTAAATTTCCTCCAATGGGACATGATTTCTAATAATATGACAGTAAATCTTACACGGAGAGGTAATTTCCTGAATCTCTGGTGCAAATTTCCTGTGCAATTTAGCAGCAAAATTTACTCGTGCATTGGTTGCATACGGCAACTTCTTTGAATGGGTTTCTGGGGACACAGTCTTTCTGAAACAGTGTATTGTCTGTTTTCCTCTTCAGTTTTCTAAGGGCCAGATTATGTCATGCATATTTGCGTTACATCACTTTCTGGGTGGTTTCATTGCTCTCATTGCAAAGCATGGTACTTACACAAAGGGTAACAAAATACACCCATAAAGTTCATTTAGTTCTTTATATTGTTCATTTATTCTCTGTAGATAGTATTGGTGCCCAGCAGATGAAACAGTCTTTTGACCTGGAATGACAGAATAATTAAGTTTGAAGGAAATATCTACATGTCATCTGGTCCAACACCTTGCTGGAAGTGGGACCAGGTTAGTTAGATTAGGCTGTGCAGAGCCTTGCCCAGATGAGTTTTCGATATCTCCAAGAATGAGATATATGCTGTATATACTATACACAAAGATGCTGGTGCTGTGCCATTCTCACAGAAGTACCTTCTCACATCCCTGCCTTATTTTGTAGCTAAAAGTTCTTAGTGTCTTCTGTGGCTCGTGAAGGCGTTCAAAGTCAAAGGCATAAAAATGCTGAGGTCTGTGATACAGTAAATTGTTTCTGCAGCAAATAATCATGTCAGTTTAGAGGTTGCAGAGGAAGGTAGCTAGCTCATTCCTGCTCAAACAGCACCTGGGTGTTGGTCATTCTGTACCAGGGTGTTTGACAAGTGACTTGGGGATCTACCACTACAGAAGAGAACGGTTGTTCTCAGTCTGTGCGGTTTGATGAAGTGCAGAAGAATGCTGATTTTCCCAAGTGATGCTTGCCTGAGAAATGGTTAGGAGCTCTTGCCGTAGGTTACTAACCTTTCAGAAGCAGAATTGTCTTCTGCTGAGATAAATTATATTCCATAAGCTTTCAGTGGCTTTGGTCTTTTTTTTTTTTTTTTTCTCTTTCCCCAACAAGAAGCAAAAAGATATTCCATCCAGATAAATGAGAACTGAAATAGGTAATTATTGCTCAGTTGAGGTTTCAGAGGATATGTAACAGAAAAACTGCAGTGAACTAACAGGTGTTTTATCTAAAGCCCAAATGTTCCAAACCAATTTCATTTTACGTCGACCTTGAATCTTTCAAGAGAAGGTTTGGTATTTGTAAGAATTCGGTTTCTTTACTACCTTCTGTATAACATTAAATAACTCAAAGCTGTGGGAAAAATTACCTATCTGTGCATATGTCTCCTCGAATTAACTTAATTATTCTACTGGAGCACTGTCTGCATTTCAAAGTCACTCACTGTTGCCACTAAAGTAAGTGATAGTTTGTTTACTTTCTGGTAACGAATTACCAAATTAAAATCATTCTCTGTAGTGACAACACTCAGGCAGGAACATCCAAATTACTTCAGTGTTATAAATATTTAAAAGTTCTATTATAAACATAGTTACTATATAATTATTTATAATACAGTTAGGATCAGGATGGCAGAAAAGGATGACACAGAGTGATGCTACCAGCCCTGCATTTTTGGTTTTCTGTGCTTGATGCCTTTGAAACAAAATGACCTTAAATGTTCTGGGGCAATATCCTCTTAAAGTGTAAAACCATGTAACAGGATGTCATTTTTGGAGTTTTAATATATACATGTGTGTGTGTATAATGCAGATTAAAACTGCATTGTAAGAACACTTTTAAAAGATTGATACACATGTAAAGAGTTAATGCTGATAGTGCCAAAAATGCTCACCCTCTCTAGAAACAACAGGTTATTTTCTAATCCTAGAAAAATATCCCATACAATGAAGATCTTTGGGATACCTTGGTATAACAGAAGGAAATACCTCATTAAACTAAATTGCAGTGCATTTTGTGTATGTTTGATCATAATTTTATTGTATTTGTTTGGTAAAGAGTTACGTTTTGCCTTTAACATACAGTTTTATAAATGTGAAATGTTCATCAAGCTAAATCCATTTGAAGAATACCTTTCAATATTAGATGGGAATAACTTTGGGAAACTTTTCAAAGCGAGAAGAGCACATAAGAAACCAAACAAGCAAACCCTTGTCTGATGATTTTGAAGCGTTAGTAAATAGGTATAGTAGATTATTATGTAGAAATGTAGAGAAATGTCTAATAACCAAGACTATTCTGCCCTTGCCAAATAAACAGATGGTTGTTCCATATTGCCTGATAGTGAGGTATTTGTGTTGAGTTTTAGTACTTGGCCTCTCTGAGTAGAATCTGAGTAATTAGAAGCCCGTGAGTTCAATACTGAGCAACAAAACAAAAGGGTGCACTGCTACAGGCAGAACTTGATTAATCAAGAGTTCAGGGGCTAATGTAATTAACATCAACCAACATGGAATTTACCTATTTTGTGAAACTGACTTCAAGCCTTTTGTACAAGATTGTATTCTTGGCTGATAAAGATGGTAGTGCTGATACAATATATGGTTGGCAGAAGTTTGACTTGTTACTACGTGGCATCTTAATTAAAAGTAGGATAACTGTAATTGTACTAGTCCTCATTAAATAGATTTAAAATTGGATAACTGATGTATTTCGAAATACAATTCTCACCATGTGCGATTCTGCAGAAACTGTTACTGCCTCTAAGCTATTTATCGTTTGTCTGATAAAGTTTGCAGACAACACAAAGATTGAAGGGTTTGTAAATAAATATATAATTGATCAGAAGTAATCTATTGATAAGGATTGCATGGCTAACAATTTAAACAGAAGGCATGTTTTTCATTGCAACCAAAATGTAAGGAAGTGTGTTTAGAAACAAAATCAATAGGCCATATTTAGAGAATTGTTCTAGGAAGACAGGGACTTAGAGAGTGGTGAGGGAATCACAGAGGATAGCAAGTTTCCACTGTGGGCAAAATACTTTGTCAGCCATGGATATATAAGCAAGAATATGAAATCAGAAAAGGGATGTTCCAGTATTACAGGTGCATCTAGAATATTATGGTCAAATGTGGACTCAGACTCAAGGCAAACATTTATCAATAGAGAAGGTTCAGAGAAGAGCATGAGAAAGAAGATTAAATGGTAATTTGAAAAGTCTGTAGAGATTCAGCTCAGTAATATGAGATAAAAAAAAAAACCAAAATGAATGAGGTAGAAGATCTGCCTTCTGCAAAGTGAGAGAGAACTCCCATGTGTCAGCTTTATTGCTTATCTTTTTTTCCATTGTGGTTTTTGCCCCTCACCTGGGCTGCAAGAGCAGAAGGTGCCATCTTCCATACAGAGTGGCAGTTAAAGTATTCTTCCTGGTTGATTTGGCAAGACCTGGATTGCTTTCAGCTGGGGTGAGCCTAGAATGCAAATCCACTTTGGTGAAACTAGAGGTAGAATGGTGTAGCTGCTCAGAACAATAAGCTGCTGTGTTGACTAGCTTTCTAAGTTGTTTAAAACAAATTCATACTAAAACAATCAGTCAGAATTAAACCAAAGGGGTTATCTGTCATGGTTGCCTGCCTTTTGAATAAGTCTCATCTAAATTGCAAGAACACCTCTTAATCTATGCAAGAAAGTTCAGAAACATTATGAATATCCAATATTCAGTATTGAAAGAGGTGTAGAGAATCCCTCCCTCCCTGACTGGTAAATTGTGGTTACCTGCAGTAACTGGCATGGTTTTTCTCTCTGTCAACTTCACTGTTTTCATGAAGCTTAGAGGAGCTTGTATCTAAAAGTAGCTTGTAAGATCAAAAATTCTGAAAGAGATACATAGTCTCAGATGATTTATTTCTCTAGGAAACCACCCTAAAAATATTTGCTAATGTCTGGCTCAGAATTTCAGAAGTGATTTTAAAACTTCATTCTTAATTTTTTCATTCTTCTGAGCTGTTTTCTTGAAAACTGGGCCTAATTTATAAAATAAGTTCTTTTAAAACCAGGCTATTTAAAATATACAGTTGCATTTTAAAGAAACTGAACCTTAGAGTATGTGAGACCCCTTTCAACAGAGCCGAGATAGATTTGTTTCTCGAAAGGTTTTTAGATGGTCATCTGTTACAGGTTTACCAAAAGTTAAGTCAAAAAGCCCTCTAGAAACAGGTAATTAGAAAGAAACCTTGCAACAGAATCGGTGACTCAATAATTCCTTATCCAGAAAGTTAAATTCAAGGCATTGATTCTTCCCAACAGTATGTAATGTCCGACAGCTAAAATTTTGCAGGCTAGGTTCACTCTCTGGCTTCTCCCACAAGACAAGCCATGGCGAAGTAAGTTTGAATTTTAATTTTAAAAGAATATCATTCCTTGGAGAAATGATGAGTAATGAGCAAGGTAATACTATTCACCTGTTTCTGACTATGCAGTTTAATTTATGAGATGGAAAAGAAAGTGGTTACAAGAATTCTTATGTCATTTACTCAGACACTAAAATGCTAATACCTGTTTTTTGCAAGTACCAAGTAAATACTCAGTATCTTACTGTCCCTCTAACTTGATTTGAATAATGTCTTCAAGAAGATCTTGATGGTTTTTAATCCTCTGAAAGTTTATACAAAGGCTACTACAGTCTCACGGATGCCCACTGATTAATTGGGCTCTCATTAGCAGTAATAGTCATGTGCTACTGAAAAATTACACCTACATTAATAAAAGAAATAACGAGGCTCCTTCCTAACTGTCATTTTTATATCTTATTAAAAATGTACCTGTTTCATGATAAAATTGCACGGCAAAAATACAGGTTTTAAGGAATTTTGAAAATGAATGTGTGAAAGTAGATACAGTGTCATGTTTTTATGATTCTTCAAAGGGTTAAAAATAGGTGAATTCTAAGCAGATCTAGGTATTTAATAAAAAGGTTTCTCTTGAGTCTTCAGTAGTTTCTGTGGCTTCTGTCCTCATGACTTCCCAGTGATATTTTACCAGATTTAAGAATTGACAATATCATTTGTTTATGGTATTTTAGATGTAAAGAATTGCCTTTGGGGCATTGTTTTATTGGTTTTTACATTCCTTCTTGCTGTGTTAAATCTAATGAGACTTGTCTGTCCTTTAGGTGACCTACAAGCGGGATCTGTATGCAGCTGAATCGATTATTAAGGGTATGTGTTTGTCCTTCTGGCTGTCAGTTTGCATATTCCTGAGTCTAATTTAGAACCTTGTGTGCTGTAGTTTTAAATGTCTTTAAGAAAAGTTCTATGATGAATAAAATGTGCTTAGGCAAGTTATTTTCGCTTGTTCACTGGAATATTTGTATTATGCATTATTTACCTTTATTTGTTTCTCTTAAAATAGAGAACCTTATGAAAAGCTAGATATATTACAGATTCAAGCAGAGATTAATTTTGAATGACTTTATGAGGAATAAACAATTTTATTCTTTCATTTCCAGTTCAGTTATGAATATATTCCATCTTTCTTATCTAAGCAGTAGACTGTAAAATAAATATTAACTCTTTAGGGCTCTTTGCTCTTCTACATACAGCACCTTTTTGCCTAAATTGAAATAGCAAATGTATGATATTGAGGTATACCATTAATTTATAAGTACTTTGTTGAACTGTTTTAGTAACCTTTTCCTGTACTGGTAACAGTGGTTTCTTAGTAGTTTAACAGAAAGACTAGGTGTATTCTTCATCTACATAGACTCAGTCTAAAACCAATGTAGAAAGGAAGACCTGTTAGTATTCTAGAATGAGCACACTGCTGGTTATGGTGAAGTGATAGACACTGATTCAGGGCATTCTTGCTTGATTCCATGTGGGCAAATATTGCGTATTACATGCACTTCTGGAACTACCTGACTGAATTTTTCGAGCACGTATCGAGGCGATAAGGCTGTGAAACCTTGGGAGTTCTGGTTTTGACAGCGTCCGGGCTCTTACCTTCATAGTTGAAGGCCTGGAATTTTGTAAATCTTCCTTTGAGTAGGGTTCTTAGAGGGAGATCATAAGGATGAGTGTCGGTCCTTGTTTTCCTAGGAAACATTCATTCAGCTGAGACTGACAGTATGAGCATCTCTTGGCTTATAAATGTCATTTTTAACAGCTTTTATTGAGTTACTAAAAAGAATATTTCATCTCAGAAATTACTTGGATTAATATTTTCGGAACAATATTTTTAACTTCTTCAAGCTTATGGGAAACTTTGAAAATGGGAGTGTAATCTGACTTAAACTGGAAAAACATTTTCAAAATACGCAGTATCTCCATTTTGCCCACTTATTTTTTTGATAGCGATCAGGTATTTACAAACTTTATGCAAACAGAATTTATTCTGCCATTAATAATTTTTCACAAATGAAATCTAGGTAAGAAGTTCTTGAGTGGTTTTTTTTTTTTTTCAATTTTCTGAAAATTCTGTGCTCTTCAAAAAGTATGTAGTAGTTATAATTTAATTTTCGGTGATCTTTACTCAGACAAAGCAGTACAGTTTGAATATAAATTTTAAAAGCTCATATATTGTTACTGTGGTTGTCCTATGAGCAAAATTACTCAGAGGACAAAAAAAAGTTAATAGCATGAATCAGTATGCAAAAGAGGCATTTCATGGTACAGTGTGATGTAAAATTAAGCAATGATTTTATCTTCTTGATGAATAGGAATTGGAACTAATACTTTACCTTGAATGATAGTTCAATGGAAAAAAGGGAAGCTTCCAATCTTTGAGAAGTGCAAAAGTAATTATATGAAAAAATGAAGTTAGTTTTTTGCAGTCTAAATATAGATACCATTACACCAGTCATTTTGCTTGTCCTTAACTAATGATATGACTTGTCCCATTGACTTAATTTCATTTAAATCAAGTAAGGAAGTTTTTGCAGTCAGAATGGCAGTTAAATATTTGTATATGTTTGTATATATATGTGTGTGTGTGTGTATATATATATATTTTTTAACCCCTCACACACTTTTGAGACCCTTTTTGCAGTGTCAGCATTCAGTTTATATCATCTAGCAAGATGCAAATCTGTCTGTACCTCCATGATAAGAGTTCTCACTGAATTCCTAATTCTAACAGAGTGCACGCTTGCTTTCACTGTTCAGACTTCTTTTAAGTCTATTGACCATATATTAAATTACAATTCTGTAATTGAATTATAATTCTGTAATTTATTTAATTCTAATTAAATAAAAGAGAAATTATTATGGTAATATGTGCTTGGCAATTAAACGATGTCTGAAAAAGTCAAATTAATCATTAGATTATCTGAGACTGTTTCCATAACCTGTTGTGTTACAAATGTAATGCTAACTACATGACAAGTCCCAAATGTTTCACAGAAGCACAGTGATATTTCTAACTGCTGGCCTGATGACATGTAACAAATGACAAATTTCAGCTTGCTAAACTTGACTTAGGCAGAAGTAAGAAAAAGTACCTGCATGCATACATTTTTGTAATGTAGGTATTTATATGTATATGTAACATTCATATTCCAGGCAACACAAGGAAAGACTTCACAAATGTGAATAGACTGATGAGTTAGTTATCTTCTGAGACTGTTTTCTTAAAACATCTTATTACTTTGCTTACTTCCTCAAGTCTCTCTTACAACTATATTGTGAAAGTTTAAATCCTAATATAATTTGTTTTATAAACAGTAAATTTAATGCTTTTCTTCAGTTAAGCAGGTATGAACTTGTAGAGTATGCAGACAAGGTGGCACACGCCTATTTTTAATAGTCTTGAAGTAAGAAAACATCATCTTACAATAAGGGTGACTCATCTAGAAATGTAGTTAAGATCAGGCTAATACAAAACATCCTAAAAAATTTCCATTAGGACTGCTGCCCTCAGGGAAGGTTTCTTTGAACTCTAGTTCCAACATGTAAACTTTAAATGGTGCGTCTTGGTAGAACTAACTTTGAGTTTGACTCTTTCTCCTTCTCCTTTTTCTTTTTTCAAGGGCCCTTCTTCTTCAAGAAGGCCCTTCTTGTCAGAAGAATGTGTGTTTGCAGATCGGATGTCTTGCCCTCACATTTGGCTAAATAAGTAGCTGCTGATGTAGGTGCAAATACATTTTGGCAGTGCCAAGAAAAAAATACCATATTGCCTTTAAACGATTTATGACTGTTGGGACTTACATACTGTTTTTGGGGTTAGATGAAGAACCCACGTGATTTTTTTATTAAAAAAAAAAATTGGACATCAGTGTCAATTGTGTATCAAAGGACAGATATTTTCCTTGAGGCAGGCTGCAGTTTCCTGGGCACACTTACTAACTGGTGGCTGTTCTCTGCCATGAGGCTAAGAAATAGGCTGGCAGGTGGGGAGATGCTCCTGAGGATCGTTTGGTCTGGTGAAAACAACCCTCTTCCTTCTCTTGTACCACAAAATCTTCTTCTCTTTCTTATATGCTAATATTGGTAGGGGCAGTCTCAAATTTGCCTTTTGGTTTTTGTGGCTACAGGGAAACGTGGAATGAACAAACAGAAAATTGGTAGATATTTTTGGTTGCCTGTGTTATTCATATAACAATTTCAACTTGTTCTGTTGAGCGTGAGAGAACCACATGCCTGGCAGTACTTGTTTTTCTTCTGTTTACAGTGATAGAAACATCTCTGTAATGAGATACTAAAAATGCCAGGGAAAACTGTACCGAATTTCCAGAGCAGTTGAGCCATGTAGAAAGTGAAAATGGAATGCTGATAAATTAATTGGCTACTTTGAATTCACTACAAACTTCATAAGTATTTTGATGAATAGGATCTGCTTCCAAAATAATCGGAATTGTAATGAGAGACCAAGAATGGCATGGTATGAACATATGTTTACAAAAACAAATGTATTTATACACATATATGTGCAATTAAGTGAAAAAATGTATGTCTGTAGGCTAAAACCTGTTTACCACTCAGATGCATTTTTATTCTTATGGTATAAATTCCCTAGGATATGATACTTGTGATCTTTATTGAAGCAAAGTATTATTTTAATTGCTGCTTGTTTGTGGCATGCTTTTCCAGGTAACCTTTTAAGTCAGTCATCAGAGTACATGTACTACATTATCTAACAAAGGTAGTTCCATAAACATGCACACATTTTAATGTATAATTTTGGGTGAGATCCTAGGATAAAGACTGCAACAGGTGTTACTGAATAATAATAAGATCTACAGCTTTCAGGATATCAAAGAAGGGCACAAAAATTTGAAAATTTAGGTTTTCTGCTGAAGAGAGAAGGAAGTTTAATGGAACAAGTTCTGAAGTCCTGTATCTACTTTAATGAAGAAAAATCCTACCCCTTTCCTGATAAAGGAGTTTAATGCTTAACCTAACAGAATATGGTAGTGTAAGGTTTTAACTGTTTTTTAGTTTATCAAAAATATGCTCTGAGTGGATGTATATAACATGATGGATTATGGGGAAGGTTACTCCATAATCAAGTACAGCTGGAAAGAAGCCGAGAGTAGATGGGAGGCGTGTAGTGGGAAAAGGAGGTTTCCAAGGAAATAATTAGTGTAAAGCAGAGGAAGAGAAAGTGAAAATAAATGAGAGATAGTAATATGTAATGTAATAGTGAAGAGAAAAAAAGGTTGGGCAGATGGAAAGAAAGGTATGGTGTGAAGAAAAGTAGAACAGTGGTGCATGAGTGTAACCAGTAGGTGGAGGGAGGTCATTCTCCCACTCTACCCTGCACTAGTGAGGCCAAAACTGGAATCCTGCCTCCAGTTCTGGGCTCCCCAGTTCAAGAGGGACAGGGAACTACTGAAGAGAGTCCAGTGTAGGGCAACAAGGATGATGAAGGGATTGGAGCATCTCCCTGATGAGGAAAGGCTGAGAGAGCTGGGACTCTTTTGCCTGACGAAGAGAAGGCTGAGGAGAGACCTTATTCATGATTCTAAGTATCTGAAGGGTTGGTTGAAGGATAATGGAGCTGGACTCTTTTCAGTAACAGGACGAGGGGCAACGGGCACAAGCTGGAACACAGGAAGTTGCATTCAAAGATGAGGGAAAAAATTCTTTCAGGTGAGGGTGCCAGAGCTCTGGCAGAGGCTGCCCAGGGAGGTTGTGGAGTCCCCTTCTCTGGAGATCTTTGGAGTATTAAAATTCTTTGTGACGTGGCCGTGACGTGGGTTTCCAGGATGATTTTTGGGTTCACCCAGGGAGACTTCTGAAAACCGGGAATGAAATGCTTCAAGCAGTTGGCTTTGCTAACAATCAACAGAACTCATGACTTCCTCTATACATTTTTCTTGATCACTTATAAACACGCAGCATCTTTTCAATGTGTTCATTATCATTACTTACATTTTTTCAGACTTCATCAATAAACTTCCCCTCTAACATTGCCTTCCCCTTCCAGATTTAAAAATACATTTTTTTCACATTTCATTCCACTTTGTTTTCTTCTTTAGTGAATTCAACCTGCAAAACTTAGTCACCTGTTTTGTAGTCTTCTCTCCTTTCTCATTTACATTCCAGGAAGTCAGAGGTTTAAGGGGGAGAGGAGTGAGATGGGCTTTCGTAGTAGCAGCCTTTGAGCAGCCTCTTGTGAGGTTACTTTCCACAGTTGCTGTTGATAACTGACTTATTTTTGAAAAAGAACTGTCTGAGGGTAAGTTATGGTGCCTTTTTGGATTCCACAGCCTTCTTCCACATGTGGATTTTTGTAATAAATCCAACCTGACCTTCTTCATTAAATGACTCGGTTCCATAGAATCTGAGTTCTTGAAATCTGATATGCCACTCTGGTTTATGATGTACATCTATCTTGTATCTGCATGCCGTGTACAGTACTAAATTCAAGTGGCTCTTACTCTCTGATTTCAATCTACCACCGGTTTCTTTCTGCTGATAAGAAATTAATTCAATGTGTTTTCCATTGACCCATTTTTGAGACTGTAAAGTTATTCTTTATTAAGTAGAAGCCAACTTTGATGCATGTTAAGTATATTTTTTTGCCCAGTGAATCTATGGGAAGATAATTTCTCCCACAGTTGTGGTATCCTGTGATTTCCAGTCTTGTGAGAACTGGCCGTGCATTTTTTTAATTCTCGCTTTCATCTGGTTGTGATGGTTTATAAGCAGATGTTTATTGTTCTTTCTCTTTCTTCTCCCCACCCTATTCTTGCTAACTCACTGCAAAGCCAGTTGCTACCACTGTTTTCCTTGTCACTGTGTAAATATCAGACATAATAAATGCCCACGATTCATAAAATCATTGTGATTGTCTTTTGATAAATTCAATTTTCCTGATCACAAAAAAAAAAGTGTTTAAAAATCACAAGTCACATTTCCAATAATGTTATATCTGCAGCAACTTTAATTTTCAGATCTATATGTGTCATTTTGTAATGAAGTTTTTGAGTTTGCAGTAGAAAGTGAGATGTTTACTGAAGTAATGCATCTGATTTAACTTACTGTGTGGTATGTAATTATCAGAAAAAAAACTTTCCACATGCAACAAATATTCATCTTTATATTCAGGCTTGTTTGAAGAGCAGTTAGGCCATATTTTTATAATTTCTTTTATGTCTTTCACTACTAATTTATTTTGTGGTGGTGTTTGGTATATTTCTGTCTCTTAAGTCTCATTGAAGTCAGCTTTAAATATAATTAGGCTTTATGTTTATGAAATTTCTAGCTGCTTATGGAATGGCTACCCCAAAGACTTTGGAAATATTATGTTTTGGTCTGCATATTAATTCAACATCTAAAGAATAAAAGCCTGAATTAGAAGTGAGAGTTCCAGGCTTGGAAAGAAAGGAGAATGCTCACTGAATCTTGAAACTGTAATCAATAACATGAGAGAACACTAATTTTCTGAAATATTTGCTTCGTAGTGTAGATCCAGGCAATAACTTGAAACTATTGTTCTATTTAGGGATCTCTTGAGCTGGTAAGTGGCATGAGGATTTCGAAAAGTTCTTTTCTTGGTTGTCATCTAGTGTCAGTAATGTGGACCTGAACAAATACCTTTTCATAGAAGTCTCTCACTTGAATGGGTTTTAGGGACAGGCCTTTGTGATGTTTCCATGTTGTACAAAATCATATAAAATATAATATGAATTTTGTATTTGAGATGTATGTTACATAAATCAGGTTGTTACGGTAACTGTGCCTTGAAATAAGTCATCTTTAAATTTGTGGCTGTTGAAAAGATGCTGTCAAGAGACAGCATTATTATAAATTGAAGGTAATGTTTAGCAAAATAGTAATTTGGATTGATTTATCTTTGCATGAAATGCTACGTTTTTTCTCTTGATCACAGACAATCTATCACAACAAGTTTGTGTTATCACTGAAGTGAAGGAAGCAGTTGCACAAGTAGGTTTTCTCCTTCATGAATCTCTGAAAAGCCAAATAAAAGTAAGTACAACTCTACAGCTGTAAACTGTACGATTAATTTAATGTTTCTGGTAGGTACAACTCTTAACAAATGGTCTAAATAATGTGAATACAGAAACTGAGACCTCCTCTGTCACTGCAGTATTTATTACAGGGGATTAACACCAGGTGTGGAAGTTACCAAGGGAAGCATCTTCTGCCCGATTATACCCTGTAGAGAGAGATCTTACAGATCCTCTTAAAATGTATATATTAGATTAGAAGAGAAATTAAGTCCAGACAACAGAGAGGCCATTTTCTTTAGATTTTATGAATTCAGTAAACCCAAATTGCTACAAATATGTTACAGAGGAAATGCTTTTATTACTTTGATGTCTGCATTAAAGTTTGAACCAATTAGAGGGTAAGTTGTGTTAAGTCAGATTAATCAGCCTTTTTGTGGAGAGGTGGGGGTATATTTTACTCATAGAGAATGCTCATTGAAGCTTTTGCTGTAGGATATTGATGGAATTTTCTGCTCATGTTTATCCAGCCTTTCCTTTTTCATTATACCTACTAAAAGCGCTATCACATATTTTCATTTTTCCAAAGGTGATTAACATTCAGTAATTCCTTAAATCTTGACTTATCTTCCAGTGATTCTTAATCATGTCTTATGTGATGATATTGCATCTTTCTATTACCCAGAGAAACAGACAGGAAATAGCTGTTCAAAAATAAAGGTTTCCTGATTTGCATCATATTGCTTCTGTAGTGGTTTTATTCCTGTCTGCCTTGGGTGCTTAATAGTAGAATGCTTTTCTGTAGCAAACTATTGCTATTTCATATCTAGAAATGTCATTTGACATTATACTTACAGGTTTTCTTTGCAAAGAATTCTATTTAGTATGGAAAATCATGCTTTTTATCTATTAAGTACCTAGATTTGAAAGTGCAAAATAGCCGAATTGAATAAGATCCTTTTTCTCTGAATATCTGTATGATGGAGGAGAAATTGTTTCCATTTCACTGACACGAGATCCATTTCCTTTTTTCTCACCATTTAAACTATTCTGCAATTACTAGGAAGGCATCACCTACATTAGAAAAAAAAGTACTTCTTTAAGTGTTAAATTATATGCAAACATAATAAGTAGGTAACCACTTTAATCATACCATAAGAAACACTTCCAAGCCAGTAAGAAGAGTCAAAGAATGCATTGTGTTCAATCAGCCAACTCTGACTCCAAACTTAGCAACCTCAAATCAGACTGGCATCAAAACTATTTAAAATTTACAACATATTTCCAAGTTTTCATTGCAAAACAGGTTAATTTTTGAGTTTGTCCGGCACTTGATCCTGTGGTGCATTTGAATAAAACATATGTGAAATGATCATAAACAAGGTAACAAGGGTGTAAAATGAAAGGATTCTTACTAATATGGGATGGATTATTTTTGATGGCCATATTAAATCAGTTTATTTAGTTGATGATTTCTAGCACCACTCATCTTTTTTGATCCATGTTGTCTTTCATGATAATGAAGTTCGTTGTATTTTAGTTCAGCGCTTTCAAAGTGTTCCTGCAAAGTGACACCTGCCAAAGAACTCCATCGAGATCTCTCTCTTGCTCCTTGAAACATCCTTAGTCATTCATTTTATGAACCCTTAGATTGAAAATCTATAAAAAGTAATATCTATGTATTGCCTTGGTTGTAAACAGTAAAATATCTAAAAATTAATTCTTAAGTTTAACAATATACAGAACTTCTAAATTTGTAGCACCTCAGAATGTATCTGGCATCTGATTTCTCAAGAGAAGCTCTGTAACCTTGTGGGAGAGAAATTTGACTCTGTTCAACGTGGCAATTATTTTAAGCACATTAAACATACTGGACTGAAGCTGGGCCTTTTCAAAGGAGTTATTGGAGAGTAATCGATCTAGAGAAGACACTAATTGGGGATCATTCAGTAGAGTACATATTATTTGAAATGTAAATTAACTATCGTCAATATTGTAATATTTTAGACGTTGAACTTTGCTTGTTCAAGTTAAATCAAAACTCTGATACACTAAATTAATTTTGAATGTTCTGGAATACTTTAGCATCATCTGAAGTGCTGTCTCTCTCTACATCATCTTGTACTATCTCAAGGGGAAAAAAAACAAGCCCTAGACCTTCTCCGTTGAACCCTTTTCCATTTGTCATCTCATAAGACTCTGGCATGGAATGTGCTCCTGTCTAAGTATGTGCAAGGTTGTGAAGGTACTGGGGATTTCTGACTTGACTTCTGCAGAAGTTCAAGCCAGAAGAGCCCTGGAGTATTGTAATTTTTTGAGTATTTTCAGTAACTCTTGCCTTCTGTGATTTCTATGTTTTTTAAATACTAAATGTCAGCTATTTGAGGCAGCAATATCAAATTTTTAGCCCAGAATGTTTCTAAAATCTTTAATGCATAATTATCAACTTTGGGGTTTCAAACTACCTTCCTTTGCAGACAAGTTATCTCCCCAAGTATTACAGAAATAAACAAGCACAGCTTTAGGTAACAGCACAAAGCCTTTTAAAATGTTGATTTTGGTACTTCTGTTGGGTTGTGGGTTAAGTGACATTCCGAGGGAACCCAGCAGTGTATTGCTTCTGTTGTTTGCTGCTATATATAATATGTCTTCTGGGCAGAAATAAAGCTCATTGGAGCACCGGAATAGTGAAATTTTCTATTTTAACAGAAGCAACGTGAAGACTATTTTTTGCCTTATTTTCAACTTTTTAAAATTGACTTCAGAGTGTTCTATGCTCTCAGGAAACCAATTCCCCTTTCATTACCTGGTTTGCTGTTTTACTTAAGGCAATCTTGAAGATGATAATGTAGTAGAAACTACTTCTTGTTTTAATTAGGATTAGATAATTTCTTAGCTGGTGTTATATTTAAAGGTTGCAAAATAAGTAAGTTTGTTATCTATTTTAAAGTATTCATTGAGGAAATGCTCTTCGGGAGAAATTCTTAGTGAGTTTTGCCACATGCGGAATTTTGGAACGCCTATTTATACATACTTTATTTATTTTGTTAGTTCTATGAAGACAATATGTATATGTATTTGAGCATTATAGATGTTTTCTCAGAATTGGAGATCAAAAATCATTAGATTGTGTTAATCCTATGAACAGTGTTTCATCTCTGGAAACAGTTGAACATCCTTAGCCAGTTTCTGTTAGTTCCAGGGCCATTTCTGGAGTGACTGCCCCTCATAATACACTTCAGCAAAAACTTGGAGGAAACTCTGCAAGGTGTTGGATTCCATGTTGCACTGCTCAGTCACCTGAAAATTTGAGCAATTTTTCATTCTCATAGTGGAAATAATAATAATTACCATTTTAAAATCATGTGCATGAAAAAACTATGCCATAATGGTGGAAGCTTGAGCAGGTAGATGAGGCTGAAGTCAGTTTGGTGATATAGTAATTTATTATTTTATTTTTTTAAATCAGATTGAAGCTGTATCAACATCTCTAAGCAAAAACGATAACCATCTACAAAACATCCTTTCAGGACAGTGCTACAATTTTGTTTGCGTAAATGTAAGTAGTAAGGCTGCATGCTTTTAGTGTTGCACTTAACCTTATTAGTAATGGTAAATAATAATTACATATTTGAATATTTATGTCCTTGTGGTGTATCCATTCCAATGTTTGGTGTTTCTGATGTGCACTGAACTAGACCTTTTAGATACCGGACCCTTCTTTCTCTCCTGGTTCTGCACTTTCATCAGTATGTTGTTAAAGCAGCCATCAGTTCTTGAACAAAAGGGATGCAAGTGACAGGAGTTTAAAATTTCTTTTCAGAGATACTGTGTCAAAGTGAATTGTCTCAAGAAGAGGTATGTTGTAAGTGTAGTCATCTAACTCTGCATTGCTGCCATGATCTAAATTTGTTTCCCATTTGGGACGTGCATGCCATGCAATCTGTATTTGGGAATTCCCTGTATGGGAAATAAAAAGGTTTTAGGTGAATTGTATCTGAGATAAGTGAAGACCCTTAAAATTGTTGGTTTTATATACACACACACATATGTATTTCTTAAGGGTAATCAATTAAAATAAAAACAAAAACCAAACCAAAAAATGCTGTATGTTTTTTTTGGTAAATAACGAATCTTTGAATTCCATTCTTAGGAAATCACTGTTTGATGTTTTCAGTAATTCTAAACATTTATTTTCATTTAGGACAAAAATTGTGCCACTCAAGAAACCCAGCAACTAGTGGATATGTTGGAAAAATCAAATATTCCTCTTTTATACCCAGTTGTCCTTATTTTGGTAGGTAACTCCTGTAAGTTGCTGGAAAAAGTATATAATGAAATTCTTTTGAATGTTAGACTAGTTTTAAACTATTTCAAGAGAGAGAATCATTGAATTACTGAGGGTGGAAGGGACCTTTAAGATCATAGAGTCCAATCATCAACCTAACTCTGCCAAAACCACCACTGAACCATGTCCCTCAGCACCATGTCTACCCATCTTTTAAATACCGCCAGGGATGGTGATTCCAAGCTGCTGCTAAAATTGTAAAATTTAACTGTAAATTGGACTGTAAAGAGCAGCATTTGTACTTCAGGAAATAACCCAGCACTAGCAAATGACAATTTATTAGTTACCTATTTCAGTAAAAGCCTCATTGTGGCTAATCATCCTGAACTGTTAACTCCCTCCCTGCTGCTGGGCTCCATCTCTGCTGTGGCTGCTGCAAATGATGTATTCCACTGGAACACTCAGTTGAAATAGAATTAAGTGGCTTTATATTTTTCTTCTGTGTTGTGTGGTTTGTTCAAAGTTTTAAAATTATTGTTGCTTTTCTGGTCCAAGTATTAAAAATTAACTTTGAACCACTTTGCAATATAACTTCAGTAGGTACTGTATTTATTGAGATGTTCCAAGACTGAAAAATCTATTCTGGTAGAATTTTTAAAGGATATGTTTGGCTGAAATTCCCATTATTTGAATATTGCTGCCAGAATAATTCAGCAGTTTGTGTGGATGACAGAAGGTGTATGTGACTTTTATTTTACTCAGACTGTTAAAAAAGAGAAAATATAAGTAGTTTTGAAAGTCTCAGTGCAGTGTAACAAGACTCAATTAATTCTGTCTTTATGTTTTCTGGCTTAATAGGTAGGGATGAGAAATATTGGGTGGAATGAGTGTTGTTGATGCCACGTGTCACCAAGGATTGTGCCTCTGGAATACATTTATTATAATCTCCAGCAATAAAGCCAGATAATGTGTTGTGATTTTACAATATACTGCCGTCTACAAAGCCTGCTTTTTAAATTTGAAGTGTTACCTGAAATTAATCCAGTTTAGGCAACTAATATGCTAGACAGAAAAGGCAGTAAATTCAAGATAAATCTTTAAAGAATGCAGTTCTGTTTTGAAAACTTTTAAGATGCCTAACAACAACACCTGCATTTCTATTGTATCCTGGTAGTAAAAAAGTATTCTGTGAAAGACAGAGCTTACAAAAGAATATAATTCATTTTCTGATTTAATGAAATATTTTTGATATGCAGTTTGAACATTGTGTCCTGATGTGTTCTGGCATATTGCTTTCACTGTGCTTTGAAAAAAATAATTTTCATGTCACTAAACATGTAAGTAGTAAAATTTAATAGTAAGAGAAGCGAAGAAAAAGCTTTGTTAGCCTACAAATGAGGTACTAAAAACTGGCAGTATAAAACAACACATTATGGAATTTTTTCTTTTTTTTTTCTTTTTTTCTTTTTTCTTATTTTTTTCCTTTGCAGGTGCACGTGGATATTTCAGAAAATATTTCTTTCAGCATCGGGATGGAAGAAGTAACCATGATCAAGAAATTTGCAAGGGAAGTGAAACAGAAAAATATTTTGGCTTATGGTCTCCTCATCCAATATAAGGTATGTAATTATTTTTGTACATTCAAATCATCTCCTTTTGTCATTTATATGATTAATGATAGGATCTTCATTTAAAAAAAAATCAAAGGGGAGAAATATGACATGTAAAAGATTTTTTGGGAACATTCTTGCCTATTCTTGTTTAAAATTCAGAAGAGCCTGTAGTTATAGGCAAAAATAAAAGCATTTGGGTTAGAGAGGAATAAATTGTAAACATTTTTTTAGAAGTACACAAAAATGTCAGAGCTCTTTCTCTTTTTCCTTTTCTGCTTTGAAACTTGCTTTTGTGGCATTAAAAAAGTGAAAAAGTAGTAAAAGGACATTTCATCTGTGGTTTTGCAGTTTGACATTCCTCATGGAGACAGCTTTTGGTCTGACAGAAAGGCCACGGCACAGAGGTGTTGAAACAAATAGTATCCATGTCTGCAGTAGCTACAGATTGTCTCAGCTGGAGGCTGAAAGGGTTAGGGCTCCAGCATCTTTTGTACTCAGAAAAATTATTTAAAAAAACCAAACAACACACAGCATTTTGCCTTGGAAACATGTTCTGCCAACCACACTGCAGATACAGTATTTGCAGCTTCTCCATTTGGTCAACAGTGAAGGAAGAGGTTAGATATTCAATGGAAATTTTCATAAAGAAGAATAAATGTAATCACAGCTGATTATTTTAAGGTTGAGTTAGGTGTTTGGGTTTATATAGAGTTCATTGAACGTGGCTATAATTGTCTATTTTTTTGTGTTGTACCAAAAGACTTGATTTCCCCTCCAGATTCTATGGCTTTATTAAGAGTCATGAGTGTCGATACCCATCAGTTTATGCTTTTATGGACTTCTGATGCCAACAGAATATGAATAACGTGATTACATGACACAAATTTGTCTCTCGTTCATACAACATAGAGAGGCATACAACTATTTTCAGTCTTCTTTCTGGTACTATCAAACCCCATTTTTCCCAGGGTGAATTCTGGATTCCGTGGGTAAAAATCATTTGAATAACTTGAAACATAGCTGTAAGAGACACTTTATCATGATAAAAAAAAAATATTGCAAATATTGCTTTAAAGTGCATTTTTTAAAAAACTTCATTAGGTGTTTATATGCTATTATAAACAAATGGGTCAAATATACATATGTGGACACCAGTAGTTAGTAAAGCTGACTGGAAAAAAGGAAAAACTTTTATAATCTCAGTGGATTTTTGTGATCATGGCACCAAAACGTTTTATCAATAACAGGCATGTGTAACAACAAGGTGAGATCTGAATGGAAATTCTTTATCCTTGTTGGTAAGAGAATTGTGGCAGAATGCTGCCTCCATTTTTTGAAAATAAAAAGCTAGAATGATTAAGTAAGATCATAATTTGTTAGTGTGGAAAAAGTGTTATGTAGAGTTAAACACTTTGCACAGCAAGTAAGCTTACTTAAAATGGCTTTAAAACACATCCTGCTTGTAAAGATGGGGATGTAGTCCTGAGTTCCTGCTTGTCAGTGCTCGGGTAGATGGCTAAAAATTAGGTCATAGAGATCATATGTGTGTGTGTGTGTGTGTGTGTGTATATTTTATATATGAATCAAGTTTTCTTTTGGCTGCAGATTTGCAAAGAACACAATTGTTCCCAGGAACAATACCTATGGAAAGACTTGACATATGTATCTAAAAATGATGTAACCTCAACTTTATTGCTGGTCTGGGGTAGGCTGACAGGGGGTCGCTGTGATTGAAAGCAGTTTGTTAAGTGAAAAGATATCTTTAAAACAGATGGTTGGTGGGTTTGCTTGTTTTTAAATTCCAAAGTGTGATGTGAGAGTCACCAAGGTATTTCACTTTTAGTACAGCCTATTAGCTAAGAGGTGAATTTATAGATGAATTCCATGCTTGAGGATGGAAAGATGAATTTCATACAGGCATGATGAGGCTGTGGAAAAACAAAAAGCACCTGCTGCTGTAACGCAGGTTACTCAGCCTGTTGTTCCAATAACTTCTGTCAGTATCTGCTTTCCAGAAGTCCCTGAAAGCTATAGTTTATTTCAGGAAAAGAGTGATGACAGGTTACTTTATGGAGCTTCCCTCCAGCTGACAGGTTAGTATCATCACTACCGTGTGATGTGCGGTTGCTGTATGCACGCTTACTAATTCAAAAACAGGAGTAAAATCTAAAGGACATTTATTGAGACATGTGACCATGGTAATACTGAGGTGAAATTATTTTAAGAAGGGTTGTATGGTTAAGTGGGTGTGATGATAAGTTGATATAAAGGAATATGAGGACACCCTTTAAGATTCTGCATTTGAAAAGTAAATTTGTTGAAGATATTTGTTGAGATACATAATTGGTTTTTATGTTTTGGAAATAGGTAATGTCAAAACGTTTCATCTGTGCAGGGCTGGAAATGTGTTAAGATTAAAAAGCATTGGTTTATGTCACTTAAATTAAAAGATTTGGGAGGGAACCTCAACTGAATGTGGTAGTTATTTGTTGATCTGTGTTCTGAGCAATGGAGTGATACTGAATTTGTGTCTTGATTTCATAAGCATAAGCATTATTATCTTTAAACATATCATAGGTAGCTAATGATTTCATACTTCAGTGTGCCAATAATGTTTTACAAAAAATTACTGTTTTCTATTTATAACTATTCTCCCTTTTACAATAATGTCTTACGACTGAATTACAAAAGATGCATAAAAACACATAAAAAGACAGTAGAAATTGCACTTCCTAATATGGGGGTGCAAATTCAGAAGTTTGTAGAAGTTGCAGTAATAAAATCTTGGTCTAGAAATTTCAGTAGTAGCTTTGTTACTTTTTACAGAGAATAAAGAGGAATAATTATTGTCCAAAATAAAGCACAGACATAGGAAGCCGCAGAAAGTTTTGAAATATGAAAGTAATACTAATAGATCTTTGTTATAGAACTATATTAATTTTTAATAATCCTACTTCAGAGAGGTAGTGACAGAATGTTGGGTCAGGTCAGCAAATGTGTGCTAAGGCTTGCCCCAAACCGAGGTGGCCCAGATGCTTTTGCCTCTGAAGCTGCTGTTTGATTAAATATTCACTGGCAGCCAGAGGAATCACAGTCCATACCCTAAAAAGAGACAAATGATGCAATGGAATAACTGTTATGAAGCTACTTGAAACTAAAAGGAAACTGAACTGTGGGTGATTTCTTATGCAAGCATACTGGATGTTTATTGTAGTCTTTAAGACTTCTTGAAGACAAGAGGCCCATCTACAGTGTGCTTGAGGGCCCAAGAAATACTTAAGAGTGCTAAATGTGTTTTCTGGCTGACTTGGTAAACCAGAAAGGTAAAAGTTTGCAATTTCTTTTTCATCAAAGATTCCTTAAAAATAGTACTAGGTGCAGACATTAAGGCAGTGGTTCTCAAAACAGGGGTCACAACCCCGAATGGGATCATCCAGGTGGCAAAGCAGAGGGTGATTTAGCAACCAGTAGTGAGATGATAAACCTCAAGGGCAAACGAAGTAAAATAACAAACTAAAAGTTTGGTACTGTGTTGAAAAAAAATGAACCCGCCATGACCCCTATGTCCTTCTTAATTCATTTAATAATAAGCATAGAATTTGTCAAATGGTTGCAATCTGATTAAAATGATGCAGTGGTGACTGCATATTTTGTGATAGGTAGAACTGACATGATGAAAAAGGCCTACAGACACTGACTTCTAAAATAAACCTCAGTATCCCCTCAACTCTTCTTCTTATCCCAGCCAAAACACGAAAGAAGTTACTGGGTTTGTTACAGCTGTGCAACTTTAGTAAAGGCAATTCAATAAAGCATTTTCGCAAACTAACTTTGCAGAGCAGTACCTCAGTCCCAGTCTGAGGAAGATGAGCTTTTTGGAAAAATAATTGGTAACCTTTTGGGTCTTCGTTAAACAGTTGCATTGGTTTTTAACAGAAAAAGGTCGGAAACTTGCTCAATTTGTCTCTGCTATTCCAGCTTCTAGGAGTTTTAACAAGCTGCACAGAAAATGATGAGATTAGTGTTTTATGCCTTTTACACACGACCTTTTTAGACTTATTTCAGCTATTGAACTTATAATTGGGGAAAGCAGAGTTCTCCCATTACCTTTGTCAGCCAAAATGATTAAGTCACGTAGACTTATCTTAGAAGTTATGTCTTCATAAAAAGGTATTTAATCTTCCTTGGTTTTATAGCCCATTTAAGCCATTCTGGCAATGCTAATGTGATGGGTTGGCCCAAAGCTGCTTGATCACTCCCCTCCTCAGCGGGACAGGAGAGAGAAAATGGGTCAAGGTCAGGATGGGGAGATCACTCAGGAATTACCTTCACAGGCAAAAGAGGCTCAACTTGGAGAAATTAGTTTAATTTATTGCAAATCAAATCAGACTAGAGTAATGAGAAATAAAACCAAATCTTAAAGCACTTTCTCCCCACCCCTCCCTTATTTCTTCCTCAATTTCACTCTCAATTTCTCTACCTCCTGCCCCGGAGCAGGGCGGGGGATGGGGAATGGTGGTTGTGGTCAGATCATCACACGTTGTCTCTGCTGCTCCTTCCTCCTTGGCGGAGGACTCCTCATGCTCTTCCCTTGCTCCAGCATGGTGTCCCTCCTACGGGATACAGCTCTCCACAAACTTCTCCAACATGAGTCCTTCTCACAGGCTGTGGTCATCACAAATAGCTTCACAGGAGCCACAGGTCCTGCCAGGAAACCGCTCTAGTGTGGGCACTCCATGGGGTCACATCCTTCTTCAGGCATCNCTGCCACCAGACCAATGCAAATGCAGTACAGTTATTCAATGGAGTATCACTGAATTGGAACCATTGCAAATACTCTGAGCATCAAATATGGGTTTCATCTTCAAATCTGTTAGTATGAGTTATTCTGACTTTTCCCCCCCATCTTACGAAAGCTTTGATTTTGACCTGCTATCTCTTAGTGGAAACATATAAACAAATATTTAAGATGAAAGGATTTTGACACTGAATTTTGTTTGTAAGCAGGGACTTTTACCTCCTTTTTTCCATTGCTAGCTTACCTTACAGAGACCTGGGAAGTCCATTGCATCTGTTTATGGACAGATTAAGTTTCCCTGCAATACTTGCATCTTTCCTGAGCTCTCACTGCACGTG
>VXBW01004703.1:0-22613 GCA_013400375.1 Thinocorus orbignyianus
TGATTCTATGATTCTATACAGAGAAGGAAGAATTGCAAGTCGTGTGATTATTCTCAAGATACACAAGGGAGGACACAGAGGGACGGGGTGAGAACAAAACCTACCACTAGAAATAACGTGGGTGATGGTGGCACTGGGACATTGCCCCTTGGTGTCCCCAGCCCTGGCTCTAGAGGGTGTTGAGAACCACGGTGGTTGGTTCTCACTGGTGTCACACACAAGAGCGAGTCCCCATCCTGCTTAGCTCTGCTCTCACCATCTTTGCAGGATCTAGTGAAGATACATGTTTTCCTCAGGAAAGAGGATGCTCTTAACATCCTGAATGCACTCAGAAACATCCCTGCTCTTTGCTAGGAAGCCTATTCACAGGGAAAGTTCCCACATTCCCAGGGCACAAGGGAGGAACATTCTCAAAGCTGGGGATTTGCAATGAAAGCAATTATGGAATCAGGGAATTGTCAGAGTTGGAAAGGACCTCTGGAGATCATCCTGTCCAACTCCCCTGCTCAAGCAGGGTTGCCCAGAGCACATCCCTCAGGCTTTAAGGTCTCCAGAGAAGGGGACTCCACACCCTCCCTGGGCAGCCTCTGCCAGGGCTCTCATACCCTCACAACAAACAAGTTTCTCCTCACATTCCAATGGAACTTCCCGTGTCCCAGCTTGTGCCCGTTGCCCCTCGTCCTGTCACTGGGAACCACCAAGAAGACTCCGGCTCTATCCTCCTTCAACCCACCCTTCAGATCCTTGGAGCATGAAGAAGGTCTCCCCTCACCCTTCTCCTCTCCAGGCTCCAGAGTCCCAGCTCTCTCAGCCTTTCCTCAACAGGGAGATGCTCCAAGCCCTCCAGCATCTTGGTTGCCCTACGCTGGATTCTCTTCAGTATTCCCCAGATCCAGGTCTTCAGAGACACTGAAGCGTCTAATTCACGCTGGATACAGGAGGAACAAGGCCTTTGGGAATCTAAACCTAAGCATCTACGTCACTTTCAGGAAAACATGATTTATCTCCTAAATTTCTTGATAATAACCCCCCCTCCTCCCCCTGTGCATGGGCACTCACAAATGTGCTCTTTCGGAGAGAATTCGAAAGCTTGCAACCTGCCATTCAACAGGAAAAAAAACCACCCATAGAAATAGCCAAGTATGGTGATGAATAAAATTATCCCTGCGCATATAAATGTACAGCATGTCAATTAAAACCCTTTCCTGAGGAGGATCGAGGTGCTGCCCAGGGCTTTGTGCAAACAATTTGCACGTGGCAGGTTCCACAGCCACGGAATAACGCATCAGCAGGCGAAATCTTTGGGCCAAATATCTCATCTTTTAACCTAACGCAAGGCTGGGGACTATTTTTGGCATCGATTCAGGAGAACTCTTAGATCCAGCCATCTCCTTATAAGCAGCCTCCTGAACAGCGACGCTCTCCTGAAGGCAGGTACACAATAAAATTGTGTTATTTTCACTGCAGCCATGGCTTTGAGTCACCAACGTGACGCGTCTGATGCACGGCGGAACGTTTAACCCCAACGCTTTTAAAACAGTTGCTCTCTTTGTGCAGAACCAAAGGGTAACTTTTAAGTGTTAATCTTATTCCAGGAAGAAAGCAAAATGGTGTCTTCTACAAACTCATCCCGGGCTGGCAGGGGTTTAGTTTTCATATTTTCTTTGTATTATGTCTTTTTCACATTACGCTGGCTAATAAAGCCACTGTTGTTATCTAAAAGAAATCCAACAAGATATTAGACGGCGTAAACTGAGGTTGAACACATCAATTATTTAAAATATGCTCTTAGCCTCTACTGAACAATAGGTTTTACAGGCAGGAGAGGGAGCGCTGATTACTTATGCTCACTACTACTTCACCTCTTGGAGCCACAATGACCTGAGTTTTTTCTTAATCACCAGACTATTCAGCAGAGTGAAAATTGCAGCCGCACTGAATATTTATCAGCCTCCGGATCCCGCCAAGCGTCCGCACACAGAACACACAGAACACCCAGACACCGACACCAGCAAGAGACCTCGGCTGCTCTGGGAACTTACCCACCACCTAACCTGCCCCTATGGCTTTTTACCAAAAAATGGTATTTTAACTTAGAATCACTGAATGGTTCCAGTTGGAAGGGATCTTAAAGATCACCCAGTTCCANTCCAACTCCAACCTCCCTCTGGATGAAAAGCTGAGCTATTTACAAATCAGAACTTTAAAAGACCACATTATAACTAGATAAATAAACAAAGAGCACTGCAGTTTCTACTGGACAACGTTCTCTGCACCATACAGACTTCTTTTCCTTTTTAAAGGGCTTAGTTAAACCCCAAATTAACGTGACGCCCCCCAATGCCCATGAGATGGGACCATCCCAGTAGCTGCTTTCTGCTCCCTGTGGAAGACGACAAACCTTCTCTGCCACACTGGAAGGGCCACAGGCAGGTCCAGAATGACCTGAGATACTTCAGCCCTCCAACAGGGGCAAGTCATCTGATGAGGAGCCTGAAAAGTCTTTTGTATTTAAATTTTTGTCTCGCAGGAATTCCAGAAAGCATAAATCCCGAAGCCGGTATAATTACGTTTTGTTGCAAATGGTTTTAGAAATGAAATCTTTAGTAATAATAATAAAAATAATAAAACATCATGAGAGAAAGAGACAAGAAAGTGTTTTATGCAAGAAACAGTGCCATTCCACTCTCCGACCACTCCACAGATATGGAAATGATAACATGAATGGGTTAGTCACACACAAATGTATGTAAGAAGCAAACAGCATGAAAAAGCCCCTGCAATTGGATAATTTCTCCACAATTTTCTATGCTCTGAAGGTCGCTTTGAAAAATCCATGTGGCAACTGTCAGAGGGACAAAAGCCTCTCTTTGTAATACTCCAGTTTCCCAGAATCACCCTCATTTCTGTTCCAAAAGGAATCACTGCTGTTATTGTGTAGGATTAACCGCTGGACAGGACAAGGAGACAAAGCAGAAGAGGAAACCATCATGGTCAGGCTGTGAAACCCCTCCACGCAGCCACTGTCAATCCGTCAGCTGCTTATTTTTATCTGAAAGCTCCCACAAGCACAACCCAAGATTTTTGAACCCAGTCCCTCACCAATTCTACCAGATCGGAGCACGCTCCGACGGCACTCACAAGACTCCTGTAAAACCAGAGAGGGGGGATTGGGTGAAACTGGGGAGAAACACAACAAAAAAAATGAATAAAAAATAGTGCCAGGCTGTGAATTTGTCTTCACAAGGCTAATATTAAACTCCAATTTTTCTTTACTTTACAGATCATGCTAATGAATAAAACTGAGGAGAGTCTTTACGAACTGTCAGTTGATGTCCACCAGTAAAAAAAAAAAAAACAAAAGAAATCTTTGTATTTGCTGATGCAGTAAATGGACACCCAAGAGCCACCTCCCTCTGCAGCCCAGGGATTTAGGTTTTTTGCTTTTTAAAATCTCTCAGTAAATAAGAGAGAGAGATGATAAGTAGTTGAGGAAATGGGATAAACACCACGAATAACAAAGAGCGGGAAGCAGCTCCTTTACACCTCACCTTAATGAAAACAAATTCCTCTAATGACTGCATGAGGATGTAAACAAACACCTTCCTTTTACAGTATCAACAGTAAATTAAAGTAATAATTTAAAAAAATCATGCTAAGCCATCCAACACAGGCAAACACACTCTGATTTCTAAGTATACGAGAATCTCCACTGGAGTCATCGAGACACAGATGTGCAAAACAGGAGCATGCGCTTTCCTGGTACCACAGATTGGGTCCAGCCGGAATGGGATACATTAAACAGATGGAAAAGCAGAAGCACGGACAGTATGCAGGTAGAAGGCAGATGTCATCTTCTTCTCCATCAACTTCCAAGAGATTCCTGCGCGTGGCCCCAAAACACACCTCTCAACAAAACCGTGAGCCTACGCTTTTCTTCTCACACTTTTGTGTAATAACAATGATCAGCACTTTATTAACGTCCCCCTGGTTTGTACACAATTAGTTCGCGGCTGCATTTCATCATTTCACCCAAAGCAGAGGAGCAAACCGTCTCTCCAGCTGAATCCCTCCAGCCTGACTCTACCAGACACCTACCTCACTGCGTTCAGGAGAAACCCTGAGCTCTGCATGAACCACCAGCCCTTCTTTCCAGCTGCCACCCGCAAAAGCCACTGCTGGAATTCCAGGATCTGGGCTTTTGAGGAACTAGAGGGACACTCCAAAGGGCAGTCCTGCCAAATCCAACAAAAGTGTTCTGAGTTTGGAGCTAAATGGAGCCTGATTTGTTTCCACTTGGAAAAAGAGTATTAGGAATCCATGTGCTCGGCTGAGTTGCTGGGATTTTGAGAATTGAGAGGAGGGCAGTGTCTGCTGACAGGGCAGAGGTCCAGCAGACTGCACCAGGGCAGCTCACTGAGCAGGAGGCAAGTTGTAAGACAAACAGATGTTTACTGAGGAGAAGAACTTGGGAGTAATGGTGGATGAGAGGCTCAACATGAGCCAGCAGTGCACACTGGCAGCCAAGAAAGTCAACTCCATCCTGGGCTGCATCAAAAGAAATGTGACCAGCAGGTCATGGGAGGGGAGAACCCACCTGGAGTCCTGTGTCCAGCTCTGGAGTCCTCAACACAGAAAGGACATGGANTTCCACTCTAACCATTGTACGATTCTATGATTATCATCAAAAGAAGGGAGCAGGAAGGTAATGAATGAAATAAAGGTTCTAAAAATGCCTAAACTACTTGTAAAATATGGGGGGTTTTATCCTGACTGAATAAAGGCCTATGGAACTGGCTCCCAATACCTGCCTCTACCGAGGAAGACACACAGAACAAAGAAGAAAATCCCTGCAAGGAACTCAAACACTGGAAGGAAGAGGAAACTGGATGAATGGGAGGATTATGGGAGGAAATGCAGGAATAGCAGGGCCACACTAATACATTGCACCATAAATTAAACAAGTACAAGTACAGATCTGCTGCAGGAAGAAAAAATAACCTTGATTTTTTTGTGTCATTTTTCACAACCTGTGCTTTTCATGGCAGGAAGGGTTCTGGATTCCACACCTACCCTTTACTTTCTGACAGGCAAAGGAAAAAAAAATAACAAGAATAACAAACAAAACCCAAACCAGAGTTCATGGCAAGCACACACAGAATTCCCACCAGCAAAAGGCTCCGGTAACTAGAACAAGAACTGACAGGGGTTTAGAGACAGTGCGCTGGAACGCACTGTATTTTGGAACTGCTTTTGTAACCTGCCACTGGGTTTTATCAGTCGAAAAGTCAAAACCAAACTTCTAAAAGTCAAGCTTGTTTTAGCAGCTGCTCTGGTAAAGGGCAATCCGTTGTGTTCTTGGCTGTTCCACAAAAGAGAAGGGACAGAGCAGAGCTCTGAGCATCCAGTGTCACAGCCCTGACTCCCACTGCTAACAGAAGGATACTCTGAAAAACGAAAGCATTTCAAAAAAAGGAAAATCTACAAAATCCACACCCCCCCCCCCCAAATTCTCCACGTGTCCCGTCATCAACCCTCCTGAAGAACCAGCCTGTGAATGACAGAGCTCTCCTCATTTCCACTAAAAAAGCTGTCTTTGACCTTCACATTTTAAGGCAGAACTTCAGCCATTCCACCAAAGTTCTTCAGTGATTGGGAAACTCATGTTGAAGACGGTCAAGTAGGGCACTGAAACTTTTCTTCTCAAGTATTTTCACATCTTTTTATTTGTTTACCTGCCTGATTCTTTTGCACCTCTAGAGCTCAGACCCACAAGACCCTCAAGGTGACTCTGGAGTGATTCAGGAATCTCTCCCTCCTGCCCTTTTCCATTTCTCCCTTCAGCAGAGGGCAGGGAAAGCAACGGGGACAAAGCCTATCAGAGCCCCCTTTTGCAAGCACAGATCAGATTATATCAGGTGAAACTTCCTTCTGGAGGTTTCTCTCAGCACAAAGGCAACACGGTGGCTGATGGGTTTTAAAGGCGGCCAGATTGTTGGCAAGAAGCAAGTTTCTCAAACTGGTACCAGTAGAAATACAAGCTTTTCAACAGATGCTGGACTCCAAGTGCTCTAAAGTCCAACTACTTTAAAACCTCTAGGTGTTCAAACCACAGTCCCAGCAGATTAAATAAACAAGACACTTTAAAAATAGGCACGAAGTATGAAAAAGAAAAAAAAAAATCACTTTTCTGTATAAGTTTGTAATTTTTCTGATGTGCTCTCTCGGCATTCAAAATTTTAGCATAAAGGTCTTTCAAACGAGTGTAAAATTTCCGCTGTGCGTGAGCCACAATGCACAGTGGAACTGAAACACGCCCTGCTAGAAATTTCTCAGAAAAATCAAGAATATTTGGAAAACAGAGAGATCGTTTTCAGAATAGAAAGATTTCTCTGTCACCTTGAAAGCCAATCCGTGCCCGGGCTGGACTAAAGTAGCTGCTATAACAAACAAACCATGCCTTGCACACACAGAAGTTTGCTCAAAGTGTTTTCTTACAGATTTTTATCATTATTTTTTGCACCACCGGACCTTAAAAGCCCCACTGAACTTTATTTAAAGTCCTTACCAGTTAACTTCTTCACAGGTTGGAGCCGAACACTGATAGACTGATGTGTGAGTAAGGGGGAGGATGGAAGGGAGCGGGACATGCCCTCCATAATCCGAATGTGCTGCATACCTTCGGTCACTGGGAGTGGCGGAATAGCGTAGTCTGGTTCAAAAGCACAGTCGTTCTCTGTGGAGGTGCCTGGGGGGGAAACAAAGAAATAGAAAGGAATTGGTCAGAACACAAAGGAGTCTCCTGGGTTTGTCAGTGCTAGACACAGACCAGTTTGCACAGGTCTGACACCTCCCCATCAGAGAAATTGCATTTCTGGAGCAGCATCTCCAGCAGCCCCATTTAGACTATGAACAGCAGAACCACGAAGAATTTATTTCCACTTTTTAAATTTGTATTTCAAAGTCCTAGAGCCACCAATTTTAAATATAATTCAGACAAAGCAATAATCCTTTTACCTATAAGAGTTTTTCATACGTATGGATTGTGTATTTCTAAAAAAAAAAACTTCCAGCTGAATTTAATTTCAACATGAGGAACCTAAAAAATCCCCCAAAACAGAAGCAGAAAAGCTTCTGAAAGCAGCCACCTCCAACGCTCCCCAGCTAACACCGAGAGCTGCACAAAGCCTGGATGGGATCCACATAGAAGACACCAAATAACACGACAACAAGTGGACAAAGAACAATAAAGGTGCACAGTACTAATTGTTGCAATAAATATTAGTGACAAACGAAGGGTGGGTGCTCCAGAGCAGCAAGAGCTGCGAGCAAAGAGATTCCTCCTGTGGAAACCTCTGGTGAGGAACACGTGGTTCTCCAGTGCTGGCTGGTAGGATTAACAAGATGGGAGAAGGGCCACCAAGATGTTGGGAGGGCTGGAGCAGCTCTGCTGTGAGGACAGGTTGANAGACCTCAAGTCTGAAGATCTTGTTTTTAAGGGTTTTTTTCCCTGCTAATCATCCAAAAGATGCAGGGGCTCCATTTGTGCAGTTGGCCCCCATTTTTCCAGGAGGGCACAATTTGACAGCAAGCTGCTCATACAGCAAGAAAAAAACTGACTTCTTCCAGCTGTGCGTTGCCAATTGTAATTACTGGCTCCATAGACAGCTTACTTGACAAAAACTTACGGAGGACCTTGCTTTTCCCAGGATCACTGGGCGCTGAACACCTCTGCTGACTCTGCAAACCCATTCATCATCACCTGCAGCACCGGGAAAGGCAAAGCCGCACCAGCGCCAAAATGGGCACTGGCATCCACACAAACAAGCTACAGTGGTTTTTTTTGTCGAAACACATTTGGCTCCAGACAGACACAAGCAAAAAACAACAACAAAAAACAACCTCAAAACTATTTGCCAGTATTGATTTTGCTTCTTAAAACCAAAGTTCAAATCTCCTCGGGGTAGATTTGGGGGTTTGAGGGAACTATAAACACTAAGCATCTTCTGCAACTTATGGTCTGGCAAAGATCTAAAATCTGTGCGTTTCACTGGTGTAACTTCCCAGTATCTTCAAACGATCTTTACCTAAAACCAAGGGCAACTGGGGGCAGGAACTTGTAAAGGAATAAAAGTAATGATGTATTTGCAAAGTTTTCAGGAGTCTTTTCCCTCTTAAAATTCAAACGCTTTACAACAAAACCAGTGAACTCGACAAAATATCTACAATACAGAAGTTTCATTCCACAGATGTCAAAATTTCTCTCTTTTGCCAGAGTAAACAAACACAGACAAACAAGGGAATTGAAACAGTCTTAAATTTGTTTCAGTCAGAAAGAATAGTGGCTTTATCAAACCCTCAAATTAGGGCTCGTTCATGGCTGAACCCGAACTCTGGCAGTTTGTCTATAAAATATAGTTAAATAAAATGTTACTGCAAAGTGCACATTTGAACTAATAAACTATTTCCTGAAGTATTCCAAGCTAATAAAGCTTTATAAACAGCTGTAATACTTGGTCATCACGCCCAGCGACGTGGAAATTTAGAGACAAGACGACCACCTCGTTTCAGCTGCTGGTTCCTCCAAGCGTAATTAAAACCCTTAACCCATCATTACGAAAACCAGGTGTCAATGTGTGCAGCCACTTAGGGACACAGAAAAGGGCAAAGTTAACACTTTTATGGAGCAGAGAGACTTCTACACCACAGAAAGCCCATGCCTACAGTCACATCCACACATCCAAATGAATTCCAGAATCACAGAATTGTTACAGTTGGAAAGGACCTCTGAGATCTCCAATTCCAGTCAACCACAAAACCACAACCCGCTCCCTACAGTCTCAGCCACTAGAGATGCCCTCCAGTGCCACATCTACATGTTTCTGAAATACCTCCAGGGATGGTGACTCCACCACCTCCCTGGGTAGGCCCTTCCAGCGCCTGACCATCCTCTCAAGAAGTCATTCTTCCCAATACCTCATCTGAACCTCCCCTGCCGCAACTTCAGACCATTTCCCCTGGTCCTGTCGTTATTCCCTTGGGAGAAGAGCCCAACACCCACCTCTCTACAAACTCCTTTCAGGGAGCTGTAGAGGGTAAGGAGGTCTCCTCTCAGTCTCAGCAGCTTTTTTCTCTATGAATCTGGAAGCACTTTTTTACCTGTTTCCCATCTACTCCCCCTCATATTGAAACTTTCTGCCACCTACAGCAATTCGTAGAGCCACCCTCGTTGAGCAACCAGGGACAGGTTGGTCATTCTTTGGCAAGTAAATATTTGCAAAAAGAGGTTCTATGTCCTCTGCCCAAAATTGGTACTTTTCCACAGCAGCCAAGCTGCTGAGTAAATGGGCTGAGGCCAGCTCAGGAGTTGGGCAGGACGAGGGGCAATGGACACAAGCTGGGACATGGGAAGTTCCATTGGAATCTGAGCAGAAACTTGTTTGGGGTGAGGGTGTCAGAGCCCTGGCAGAGGCTGCCCAGGGAGGGTGTGGAGTCCCCTTCTCTGGAGACCTTCAAGCCTGAGGGATGTGCTCTGGGCAATCCTGCTTGAGCAGGGGAGTTGGACGGGATGATCTCAAGAGGCCCTTTCCAACTCGGACAATTCTCAGATTCCAAGTCTGAAATGGGCTTATGGAACCCACCAGCATCTGAGCTGCTGCATCTGGTAAGGACAAACCACGGGTCAACAGCAGCCACATGGATGGACAGCACGGGACTAAGGAGAGGGGACATGGGCAAGGCCTGGCCTCCAGAGGGAACACAGCAACGTCCTCCAAGCTGACAGTGGAGAAGAAACAACCATTCATCTCCTATTCTCAAAGCACAGAAACCCACTGCTCCTTGTACACAAGTTATCAGGGGGTACGTACAGCTATAAATCCCCTTATCCCTTTCTAATTTTATCTGGCTCCTCTATTTTAAAATTAAAAAAAAACCCCAGAAATAATTACTTATAATGTAGCAATAATAATAAAAAGATCCTCGGCTAACAGAGCAGCTGCTGCTGCTGTTTCATGGGGCTTCGGGGTTTGAACTCTAAATTCCGATCGCCCTAATTCCGATCACCGGCTTCAATCACTCGCAGTAATTTCACCCGGGCAATGCTGGAATTCTTCCAAAAAAACAGAACAGTGCTCCAGAGAAAATGTCTCCATAATAAGTCATTAGGACACCATGACAACAACAGACTTCAATTTAAATGAAAAGGAGAATTATTGCTGTAATCCCAATGAGAAAAAAAATAAGTCAAAGCACACAACACCTATTAGAGCCACACCTCCAAAAAACGCTTCTTAGTCTCAAGAGCTGTGTGTGAAAAAAATATCAGCATTTTTACAACCCCCACAAATGAGTAAATGCTTAAAACTTTAAGTAAGTCACTTCAAAGGAGCCGTCAGGCAGCACAGATGTGAGAGCTCTGGTGACAGAAATCCCCTCTTTACACGGCTCCAGTGCTGGTTTTACCCACCAAGCTTATTGTGAATGATGGCCACCCAACAAAAGAGTTTGTAGAATTGTTATTGTAATAATTTAAGAATTATTTTTACTACTCTCTTCCTAGGACTTTTTGCCCCATTCCTGTAGGATGAAACAAAGCAAAACCCACGGCACGTGGCCGTTCAGGCAGGAACACTCTGGTCCCATCTCTGTCACACTTTGGGGTGAAGGACAACCTGGTTATTGAGAACCAGCCAGTTCTCCCCTTTGCAGCCAGCAGGGAGGGCAAACAGTGGCCATATGGCAGTGGCCCACTGGTTTGTACTGGTTTGTGTGAAAAGAAGTCTCACACCACCAGCTCTAACAACTGAAGGGAGACACCGTACACTCCACGGGCTGTGCCATGGGTTACCCTCAACTGTAGAGCGAGAGTCTTGTGTGTGAGTATTTGTACACATGTGGATAATAACGATGGTCACAAAACTCCAGGAGGTGACAGAGTCTTGGGCAAAAACTCCCCCCAAAACATAGATAGAGATTTAAAAGGCGAACAAACGAGAAACGAAGTCACTGCAGCAGAACAACACTGAAGTTTACCTTGCCCAGATCGGCTCTGGCGGGAGTCTACACTTGCCTGTCTTCGGTCTGGTGGCTCCTCGTTCCCTCCATCTGCATGAGAACCAAAACAGCAGAAGTAGAACATCATCGTGGACAGGTCAGGCAGATGCAACTTTTCCTTGAGTCCCATCACCTATCTCGGAGGGCAGCGGGACAAAAGGTCCCTCCAGCAGCTTGAAAGCAGGGCAAACTCCTCTGCTGACCCTTCCAGCTTCTCCCCAGCTCACTGCAAGTGAAATCTGGGAGGTCCTTGGAATATAAAAGTAGGTTTTTAATTTCTCCTACTGACCTCCCAGATATTTGAATGCCATAGTAACCAAATTGTGCATCTTCAATGAATGCCTTCACTTTACATTGCCATATCAAAATATAAAAAAAATGTTAAGCATTTGATGAAAGAGATCCAGCTTCAAAAAAAAATAGAATAAAATAAAGGAATATTCTTTGAAATTGTGTCCCTTTAAAATTATTTATCAGCTAAAATATGGGAAGGCTGGGAAGAACAAAACCACTCTCATTATATCCTCTTGAAACTGTTTAGGAAAGCAGGGATAGTTAACAAATAACAAATCCATCTGGATAACTGCAGAGTGGGACATTGTGTACAATATTCTACAATTAATTACACGCTGGTTTCCATCGATCAGCTGGCCAGATTAGAAACAATAGATACGCACATCAATAGAGATGCTGGAGGAGCCAGGGTTTGTGCAAACTGAGAGCAAAAAGAAATCCAGCTCTGCAGCTCGTGAAAAGCAAAAGCATTTCCAATGCAGGATGTATTTCAGGGGTTATTACACCTTACGGCAGGGGGAGGGGAGGCTTTTATCATCTTTAAAAGCAGTTTGGAAAGAAGGAAATTCGGAAAAAGTTGGTTAAAAATTCCACAGCTGATTTTAGCATTGATACTCTTGGATTATACTAAAAGCAGCTGCACTCTGCTATGTTTATATCTCTACATACCTACAGATCCCTTCAGTTATTTGCTGGGCAGGCTTATTTTGCTTTATTTTGATCAAGTAATTCAACTTTATCAACTCCTGTTACCCGTGAGCTACATTGGTTACCGAGGCTTGAAAGGCAAGCTGTGTATTGAGCACAGCCGCAGGACTGACGAGGTGACCCAATATTTAAGTCTCCTGACACCCCCAAAAAAGCTCGACTGCAGCCCAGGCTACGGAGAGGATTTTTCCTTCCTCTCTCCCTGGCAAAACACTTCCAGCCCTCAGTTTCCCCAAAACCACTTTCAGGTACCTTGAATGGGACCAGTAACAGTTTTCTGTCACCTTTGGGTTTTTCCCTGCTCATACAAGCCTTTATTAGCCTGGAGATCCCCTCTTGGGGTTACCTACACGGAGTCCTCCTGCAGAAGAGTATTCATCTAATGGAGCATTAACAGATCGTTATCTCTGTATTTTTACTCATAACACAGGATTTTGGGTTCAAACACTGCTACACACACACTCCTCCTGGCTAAAGGCCACTCAGCTACAAGTCCACACGGACAACCTCAAAGTTATGAAGAAAACCAAAAAAAACCAAACAACCCAAACCTTTGAGTTCCACACAGAAATAAGACGAGATAATTAGAAGGATGGAAAATTTCAGAAGTCTAGAATTCCAAGAAGAAAGTCGCAGCTTAAAATCAGGAGTAAAAGCCTGTATTTATCCAAAACCACATCGTCGGCATCAAAAGACAAATTCAAGGTACGGGTTTTTTGCAGTCACTGGGAGGGACACCAGGACAGCCCAGCCCAGCCCAGCCGATCCACAAGCGGGTCCTGGCAAACTGGTCCCCAGTACTGAGCCGGTGAGAGGCTGGGCTGGACTGGGTTTGGTGGAGATGTGACCTTGGAGGAGGTCACACACGCCAAGGGTTGGGGACCTGGTAGAGATGAACCAACGTCCCCTCCTGTCCCGAGGGCAACCCAGGAGGGCCTCAGGGATGGGAAGATGCGGCCTAGTTGGATTAAATGCTATTTTTAAAAAATATCTCCAAAACAAGCTTCAAAATTTAATGCAGTTTTTGGTTTTAAAACTGCAATAAAAAGAAGGAATGTTTGGTGACATAAAACTGATTTGTAAGTTATTCTTGAACTTGCAGAAGAACGTTTTTCTGTAGTGCTTTGCAACAAGATTTAGCCAACAGCTTAACTCTCAGCCCGTTAAATGCTGCTGAACACCAAAGGCAGCCGGTATTTCAGGACATTAATAATACAGTTTCACTATCATAAACAGATGTTCCAAATTAACTTTTACAACGTCCTTATTCATCTCAAAGAGCTACGTAATATCCAAAAAACTGTAATCCATGCCCGGCAGAGATGGAAGAGTTTTGAAAGTTAAGGGAGAAAAGTAATGAAGGACTTCAAGGACTAAATTGGGCTTAAAACCTGTCAGCGAGGTAAGGGCTGCCTGACCCCTCCAGTGCTGCTCGGTGGGATGAATTCTGGAAGTGAAGGACCAGACCAAGTATGAACCTCTGCTCACTCCATTATTTTTATCATTATTATTTTTACTGTCACATAACTGGGCTCTTTTCAATAAAACACAGGTTACCCTCACATCCCCAGCACGGGTTTGCTTGAGTTCAGCTCCAGCCCCACTCCTCCTGCATTCAGAAAATGGGTGAAAAATAAAACCCCATTCTCTGGAGACCTCTCATCGCCTCTCTCCCCACCAGCAAGAGCCACCACCCCCAGTGTGGAACAGGGGACCGACACCAGGAGAGCGGCTCTGGCTGGTAGGACAGGAGGTGCCCCAGGGAGAGCAAAGCCAAAGCATCGACCTGTGTTTCATCACAGCTGGTTTCCAGCTCTTCCAAAATCTGGGTCTCCCATTTATAGGGGCAACGAGTGTTTTCCATGACACCACTGTTGGTGGGAGGAAACACAAGCTGCTCTTTGAAAGACAGAAGGCTTTTTGAACCAACAGCTCAACCAGGAATCTAAATCCTACCTGGATTTTTACAACGGAATAAACCTTCACGCCTAGGGAGGAATTAACCTGTTTAAGGATGACTGGGAAGGACAGGATCTCTCCTCCACAGTCACTTGGACACAATAAACCCAGCGTTGGGGGTCCTGCTCTCTCAGGGATGCAAACGGTGACAACTCCTTCCAAAGCCACCAGGTCTGAGATGGGGACCTGCTGCACAGGAGCCAGACGCCGGTACAGATCTCTCAGGTAATTTGCAAGTTACACAATATAATAACGGGGAGAGAAGATCACAGTAAATTATCTTTCTTAATCAATTGAGGAGGATGGGGAAGGGGAAAAGCAATCTGCTGACTCAGCAACTATCATGCCTTTAGTCAGCAGGAGACTGAGCTCCGCCGTTGCTGCTGCAGCGAAGGCTGTAGCTTGAGCAAAGTCCAGAACAACCTCAGCGACACTCACAAAAGCCTCAGCCGCTTCTAATGAGGAATATTTTGGGAATAAATATGAACAGGGTAAAGATTACCCAGAGAAGCTGTGGCTGCCCCATCCCTGGAGGGGTTCAAGGTCAGGTTAGAGGGGAATTTCAGCAACCTGGTCTGGTGGGAGGTGTCCCTGCCCAGGTGGAATATCTTCAAGGTCCCTTCCAACCCAATCCATCACTAAACCCCCAGGTTCACTGTATGAATATAACGCTGGGGGCAAGCAAGGGGCTAGTCCGAGACACCTTCACCCTCTGCCCCATGGCCCACCCACCCTTCCATCTGCCCCACACCTTCAAGTACAGGCAGCAGAAAACACGGAGCCTCCCCCAGGCAGCTCCAGGGCAGAGAGGGCACCTTCTCCCTCACGGGCAGAAATTGTGAAATGATGAATATTTGCAATAAATATATATGAAAAATACTAACAAACCAATGCCAGGTAGTGGAGAAGGCTGGTACCTGCAGAACTCGAGATGTACAGCCAAGAGGCAGGACTGCAGTTAAGAGCTGAACGATTGAACTGCTTAATTTTTTCCTCTCTTTGCTACAAATCAAAATTTTGAGCACATTCCATCCCCCGCAGTGGAGGAGCAAGGTTACTAGGGAACAATACCATGCATAATTAAAGAATTATCTTAATATACATAAAAATAACAAAAAAGGGGGGGGGGGGGGGGGGAACTACTGTTGCTAAGAGATCATTAATTCCCACATTTTTGTACTTCCGAGTGCTCAAGTTTACAGTCCTGATAGAGTTCACCCCCATGTGCTTATCAGGGCTCTGATGTTCCAACAATAAGGTCAGTTCTTTTATTTATGCATGATTTTAGGCAGTTGTTGGTATATCCTAACTACTATTTACAGGCAGGACCTACTCTTTGGGCAATAGTTTGCCCCCAGTATCACTCAGGGAAGCGCAATCGACTCAGTTGCTGTAAACGACTGTCACGGTGGTGAAAGAGCAGAGTTATTGACAAAACCTCAGATGCAACATCTAATATTAAAAAAAAAAAAAAAAAAGAGGTCACCAAAAGTAAATGGGTTGTGAAATCATTGCTAGAAAACAGCTATCGGTGTTAATTTAAAATAAAGATCAGAACCAACCGAGATAAACCTTGTTAAGGAGCTTCTACGGAAGTTGCCATGAGAAACAGAAAATAGTTGGTTTTCAGCAAATGCCAAAAGGGAGATGAATGACAGTAAAATATCGGCTCAGGGATCCATATTCTCTTGTATCTAGCAAGGAGAAGGAGGAAAGCTTTTGTGATTATTTTTTATTATTATTATTTTACAATATCTCAGTGTTAAAAAAGTCCATTAAGATAGAATCATAGCATCATCCAGGCCGGAAGGGACCTGCAAAGGTCATTTACACATTGTTTTAGTTTCCGGAAGATGCTGTCTCATCAGCCAGCTCACACCCTTCAAACAGGGCTCAGAAATCCAGAGAGCGTGGTCCGAGCGGGCGGTTGTGTGCCAAGCACCCAGCAAACAGTAACAGCTACTAATTCTTTCCCTCAGTTACACAGGGATTTAAATAACCTCCACACAATCATGTTTAGCAGCAGCTTCAGCAAAGCAGTCTCTCTTACTATAAATGGTCTGAGAAACCCCTGCTCCCCGTTCCTCCCCGCCTGCTTGTCCCCGTCCCCCCACCAGCACCCCTTTATTCTCCCAGTTCTCCACTGAAAAGCAAGGACACAAGAAACCCTCCCCAACACGCAGAGGAACAACTGTGTTCTTTGAACGGAGAGCTCCCGAAGGGATAAAAGGGAAAAATCCCAAGGGTTTGGGGAATCCTACCGAGTGAATCCGTTGCAGAAGGAGCTGCACGGGCTGCACAGGAACACGCTGCAGCCCCAGCCCCAGCAGCAAATCTCAGCAGCTCACTGCAAATCTCAGCAGCTCACTGCCAGGTGCTCGCGAGGAACCGCAGAGACGACAAGTTTGGAGATAAAAATCAAAGAGCCAGCAGCCTGATATTCCCCTTCCTCCCCCACCCCCCCAACCAATTCCAATAAAACAGGGTCTTAAAAACACACACACAACGCCTTCCCGGTTCTTTTCTCTGACAAAGCAATTTTTAAGGCAGAAAAACACGCGGGTGGGTGAGGCTGCTTTACGCATGCTGGGAAATCTGCTGCAAAGCACTGACTGCACCAGGCGTGCCGCGGCTCTGACAGCGCACTCCTCTACGACAGCTTAGAAATCAATATTTGCAATCCACACCATATTATCAAAATCAGCTTTGGAAGAAAAAGGCAGAAGACTCACACAAAGGCAGCCCAGCAGTTAGGAGCGCAGCCCAGCCCAGCCCAGCCCGGCATCCCTGCTCTCGGTGCACCGCAGGGCGCTGTGGCTCCCGACCGACATCGGGCTCCCGAAACACAGGCAAAAGGGTGGAAAAAAAATAAATAAAATAAATAAATATCCCAGCGTGGCAGAGGGTGAGAGCACGTCGGATCCACGTGTGCGGTGAGGGAGCTCAGGACAGGCTGAGGAGCAGAGGATGGAGGAGAGCTCTTGGTGGTCCCCAGGGACCAGGCGGGCTGAGTAATGGCATGTGCCAATGGCCACCGCAGGGGAGCGGAGCCTGGGAAGGGGCAACCGGACCCCCTGGGATCAAGAAGGGAGAACTGACACAGTCTGGGACCTAAGAGCGTTTTTAACCCCAAATTCTCCCTGGGAGAACAGACACAGTCTGGGACTTGAGTCATTTTAACCCCAAATTCTGACTACTTAGTTTGAGGGGGTCTTCTAGCTTCAGAAAACAAATATAACAAATTATTCTTGTACTAAAATTAGTAGTGTTATAAAAATTCTTACTGTTCAGATACAAATCATTAAGAGCTGCATGAATTCACTAAAAGAATAAAGCACTTCCCCCACCAAAATGACTCCCCCGTGGGAGTGTTGGGGTGCCGGGGGGCTGTTGAGGGTAGAAGATCTCTACTGACTGAAGGACAGGACGGACCTGCGTTATTAATTGCTGTACCATTAAAAAGAGCTCATCTACCACTTCCCAACACACTGAATCCTTTCAGCACAACTCTGATAATTCACACAAGTCATAACAGACGCACAAAACACACGATTTCCGCACAGAATTATTTTTCCACAGTTAAAGTGAGAGAAACTACTTCAAATGCCAAGATATTTCCACGCCCCAGGTGAACAGATCGTCATTCAGCGGCTGAGAGAACACACCACAAGCGGGTATTTTGGGAGGCGAGCTCAGCAGAGCAATTCAAAAATCTCAAAAAGGAAAGAGCCCAACTCAATCACATCACTGCCCTCACACAAAAACAAGCAAACAAACAAAAATCCTCCCAAAATCACCAAACAAAACAAGAAAAGCTCTCCAGCTGTCTACAGGGCACAACATAAAGCAACAGGAGAAATCACAGAGATCCTTTTAGAAATACAATGTTACATTTGGTAATTGTTAATCCCTGGGTCACTAATAGACATTTTCCTTTTTTTTTTGCAAATTAAATGCTAGTACTTAAGAAAATGGAAATGCCAGGTCACGTTTGAAACAGTTCAGCTAAAGCGGGAAAATTAGAATCACAGAATAGTTTGAGTTGGAAGGGACCTTCAAGATCATCCAGTTCCAACCCCCCTGCCCTGGGCANAGACTGGGAGCTTGGTGTGGTCTGCAAACGTGCTGAGGGTGCAATATACATTAAATACAGATAATGGGGCTTAACCTTGTTATCCGTTGAATATAGTCCCACTGGACACAGGGGAGCAGTAAGCGAACCATAAGGTATGAGTCCCTGGTTTGAAAATAACCTTGAATAGCATAAAATGTTCAACATTATGAACTAATAATTCCTGGAGTCCTGGCCGTAACGGGGCATGATGGAGCCAGAAGCCCAGTGTTATTGCCACTTTGTTAATACACCTGAAGACCAGAACAGGAGCGCACACGCTCCCTGGGTTATTCCATTAAACCTTAAGAAATTACATTACAGATTTTATCCATTACTATAAAAAGATGTGCGCGCTTTATACCTCATGCACTTTAAAACAGCATTAATAAGTACATCATCTAAATTTATAAACAAAGGCCGGCTCCCCTCAGTACCTGCACTGCATCCAGGCTCATTAAGGAACAATCTCAGAAGCAGAAAGCCATCTGCACAGCAAACATCGTGCCTTAATTTGTTCAAATGGCTGTGAGAAAGGGCAAAAGCAGCCGTTGGAGGGCTCTGCAACAAGAGGATGAACACGAGGAACCAGGCTGAAGTCAATCTACCCCTACTCGACTCATCATCTCAAGGCTGGTTGTTTAAAAATGTACATCAGGAGCACAAATTTTTACATTGAACATTTCGGTGACTTCTTTCTATTTTCATCTACAATCTTTCTATTTAAAAAAAAAAAACAGTCTGAAACATCCATCATCTTTTAGACAGAATAAAACTTAAAATTCACTATCATAAAATCACAGTACTGTCTGGGTTGGAAGGGACCTTTCAGATCATCAGGTCCAACCACCAACCTAACTGATAAAACCATCACTAAACCATGGCTCTGAGCACTGTGTCAACCCAGATTTTAAATCCCTCCAGGGACGGTGCCTCAATCCCTTCCCAGGGCAGCCCATTCATGGAATCATAGAATTATCTAGGTTGGAAAAGACCCTTGTGATCCAACCATCTACCCTACTCTACAAAGTTCTCCCCTACACCGTATCTCCCAACACCGCATCTAAACAACTCTTAAACACGTCCAGGGATGGTGACTCAACCACCTTCCTGGGCAGCCCATTCCAAGGTTTATCAACCATTTCCGTGTCAAAATTGTTCCTAATATCCCATCTGAACCTCCCCTGGCACAACTTGAGGCCGTTTCCTCTTGTCTCATCACCTGTGACTTGGGAGAAGAGACCGACCCCCACCTCTCTACTATAACACTTAGTTTCCCTCATATAGACATCCCTAAAGAGACCAAACATGCTGTAATAGTTCTCCTTAAAAACCAACCAACCAACCCTCATTTAAAAACAGGACAAAGAAAAATGACAGGATGCAAACTCAAGAGAAAATCAGATTAGTGGAGTGATTTTTCAAAAGAATTGGACCTTTTCAGACTCCCTTCAAGCCGTTCACTGCCAGTGACATTTGGGTTAAATCACATCAGCGCTTCGAAAAGTTCAGCCAAATAACCCACCCGAATTCACTGCATTTCAGCTGACTTGTTTTATTTAGATTTACTGTTCAAATTTTGGGTCCTTCCCCAAAGCTGTTTCGACCACCCGGCATCCTTCAACCCGGTTACTCGAAAGGACAGAAGTCACCTCATTTGTTCACTATTTTTTAATCACTGAAATAAATGTAAAGCTGGGGTTTCTGGAAACTCCATAAAAGTTAATGGGGCAGTGTAGGAAGTAATCAGCTGAACGTAATGTTTACTGTCACTGAATCAGAAAGGTACTAATTTGCGGCAATCTACGTGCACCAACTGCTAATTATTTTTCAGAAATTATATTTCAAGCTCCTATGGGGCCAACAGAGATCCACCCAGGATGAGCAGAGAGAAAAGCCCATGGTTACAACTTCCTCCAGAATCATTGTAAAGGAACAGAAACGTGACAGGAGAGATGGAATTTTATCCGCCCACTCACTAAAGGCCGAGGGACCGCGACGGATGGCTCGGGGAAAGCTGCTCGAACCACCGGAGTCAGAAATAACTTCACTGACGTGGCATTAGAGGTAACCATTATCTGTTTCACAAGACAATAAAGAGGGTTAATAATTGGATGCAATATTGATTTGATGACAGACAGTATGGTTTTTCTCCGAATTCCTGAGCAAACACTCCAAACAGCATTATGTGAATTGTTCTGGAACAAGTTTAAAATCTACCCTTATACGCCAGGTGGAAAATGCAGTCAATGATAAGATGTTTATTTCAGATAAAATATCTGCTCCACAATCAAAATCAGAGGACCTGATACCTCACTCAGCACCATCATGCAAAACATTACTGCATCATTCTGCATTTTACTTCTAACTTTTCTTTTTGTTCTGACACCCAGCTGAAGACCTTTTGTTGACAAACCACGACAGCCAGAAGATAAAGGAGGGTAACGGGTACATGAGGCGTGTTGTCTCCACACACCATTAACCTGGACCTTCCTTCCTTAGAGTTTTAATTTCTTAAAAGCAAACTGCACCACGACCACTGCCACCTGGGCAATTTCTCAAAGCCAAGGGATCTTTCCCAAGTATTCCTCTTTCCCAAAGGACAGGCTCTTCATGAACAAACCTGCAATATATTGTCCCACAGGGAACTAGTGAAAGAACAAGAGGGAATGGCTTCAAGCTGCAAGAGGGTGGGTTCAGACTTAACATCGGGGGAAAATTCTTCCCAGCAAGAGTGGTCAGACACTGGAATGGGCTGCCCGGGGAGGTGGTGGAGTCCCCATCCCTGAATGCGTTTCAGAGTGGTTGAGATCTGGTGTTGGGGGATACAGTGAAGGGGAGACCCTTGTAGAGTGGAGTTGATGGTTGGACTCCATGATCCCAAGGGTCTTTTCCAACCTGAATGATGCTGTGATTCCACGAACAGAATGAGTTACGGATATTTACATCATAACAGTTACATGTAATCGGGGGGAAAGAGGTAGGAAAACATCAAAAATAACCAGAGTATTTCAAAAGGCAAAGAGCAGCTCTACCGACAATACAGGCATTCATTTTTTAGAGCTCTTAACCAGGTGGGAAACCCCTCTGAGAGGCTTTCACAGCACAGGTATCCTTCCAGGATCTGAAGGGAGCTCCAGGAGAGCTGGAGAGGGATTCTTTGTCAGGAAGTGTAGTGATAGGACAAGGGGTAACGCTTTCAAGTTGGAAGAGGGGAGATTTAGATGAGATCTTAGGAAGAATCTGTTTGTTGTGAGGGTGGTGAGGCACTGGAAGAGGTTGCCCAGAGAAGCTGTGACTGCCCCATCCCTGGAGGGGTTCAAGGCCAGGCTGGATGGGGCTTGGAGCAAGCTGGTGTGGTGGGAGGTGTCCCTGCCCAGGGCAGGGGGGTTGGGACTGGATGATCTTTATGGTCCCTTCCAACTCTGACCATTCTATGACTCTTTGATAGGTCTAGTGGTGCCAAGGGAAGACGAAGGGAGCGAGGGAGCACCCGCGGAGATTGATTTCCCAATTCCCGCCTTGTCATCACCGCCTCAACACGCTTTCACTCTCCATCTGCAAATTATAAAATACTTGTATAAGGCTGTCTGGGACCTTTAGCAACCACAGGCTTTTCAGCTTCAAATAAAAAGCATGACAGATATACTGATTATTCCAATTGACTGAATATGTTAAAATGTAATTAACTAACAACAATTAACACTATATACAACACACGCTTTTCTTGATCGCTACAAGTTACCTGTTTCGTAGGGCAAATTTTGTCTTTCCATTTGTGCGTGTTCCTCTAATTAAAAGTTCAAGCAGCATTTTTAGAATGGCTTAGCAGTCATCTCTCCTCAAAATTACTTGAGGAATCGGTACAAACGACTGAAGCTGGAAATAGGTTATTCCGATGACAGGCGATCCCTGCGAGCACTCACCAACCCCTGAGCACTCTTTGAGTCTGAATGCACTGGCCACACTAGTAAGATAACTAAGGAAAAACAAGAGGGAAAAGAGAAAAACTGATCTGAAAACATTGTGTTTCTTAGCATTTCATCGTTTTCTCAAAGCAATATAACACTGAGTATGATTTCCCCTCAGCAGCTCGTGTTCCATTCTGCACTCTCACTGCAGCTGAATTAATTCTCCCATTCCTTCTCTGCTGAATGCACTACCGTTTTTCAAAATTTTAATCACAGAGATTTCCACCAAAAGCAACCAAAATCCTTCTTCTAGTCTGTTACCTCCTGGAATCCAAATAACTAAATTTCAACTGTTATTCTTAACCACTAAAGCAGGAAGAACACAACCCAAATGCCCTGAGGAATCATCTTGCTCGTGGCTCCTGCGGCTCCACATTGCGACAGAAGCTTCCCAATTTATGGCCATAGATCATTAATACCACTCGGGCTCCTAATTAAGAAAATTATACAATAAAATATAAAAAGAGGTGGACAGTGCTATTTAGTTAGAAGAATTAGTAATTATTTATAAAATA
>VXBW01004705.1:0-14370 GCA_013400375.1 Thinocorus orbignyianus
ACTGCAACCAAGGCTACCCTTCACCTTAACATTTCTCACCAGCCCCTCCTTGTTGGTAAGGACAAGATCTAGCATGACTCCTTTCCTTTTTGGTTCCTCAATCATTTGAAGAAGGAAGTTATCATCAACACATTCCAAAAATGTGATGAAGTTTCCTGTTTACAGCTTTCCATCTAGTATCTGTGGCACTTGTTTGTATTTTGTCATCACACGCCAGTTCTCATTCTAACTTTTGCTTTTTCTTAGCTTAAAAAAATCCAAATTTAAGTTTGCTATGGAGTCAATTGAATCCTCTAGATAGACAAATGTGCAGCTCAATCTTCAAGCAGGTTCAAGCGTAACCTCTTGAACAGTCATGTTGCCAGCATCCACTGGCACTTCCATGCATCATTGTGCTGTACTATGTTTTCATACAAAGAAAATGTCCCTAATGTTACAAGATATTTTGTGGGGAAGCTGATTTGAAAGGCAATCTAAAAGCCAGGGTTGTAACCTGGATTTTTGTGACAGTAATGCTTTATGGATTTGGTTAAAGATGAGGAAAGATAATTCTGCTTATGATGCAGTATATGAAATGCAACAGTTTTATTGATGCTACCAAAACCCTACCAAAAGTGTTCTGAATAACAAAGGTATTGATATTATCCCTTCCCACTGTTTTGAGTCTGAATTGAAAGATAGAAGCCCACTTCTGGAGGATATGGGAAGACAGAAATACAAGATAAAAGCTTTTGAGTCATTGAGGCTGTAGTCTTTGGTGAGAACAAATAGCTGTGTTTGGAAAAGTGCTGCACGTCTTCAGACCTACAGTCCTAATTTTTAGAAGAGTCTTTGAATAAAAAGAATGAAGGTAAACATAGAATACAATTTGAACCTAGGGAAAAAGCATATTGCTTTTTGACTGGCATGGAGATTCTGCTGCATGAGTTATGCCCTCATTTCTCACACAGAGCCAATTACTGTCTTTTGTTGTTGTTGTTGTTGTTATTTGGTCACATGGCTTCCATCTTTGACTTGGAGCTTGATCTTCACCTTATTAAGCCATGTTCTTTAGTACTTCAATTTCAAGCCTGTGTTGCCAGAAGGCAGCTCGAGTAAAAATGACAGATTTATGGTATACTTGTACCTGTTGAAATTACAAATTTAATTTGAAAGGGAAAGGTCAAGTAAACACTGTTCTCCAAGGTGAGTTTGGCATATGTTGTATGTTCCCTGCCAAGCTGTATGCCTCCATTCAGCATTATAGCATCAGAAGTGGAGTTAATGTGTAATACTGAAGTCTTTTGCCCCTTTTCATGATGGTGGTTTAGGCTATCCAGGTTCTATGGGCTAGCTGGTGTGGTCAGATATTTTTAAAGCACTTTAATTACTACCTTATTTTTATTTACACCAATATATTTTATTAGTCAGTAAAATAACTTGCCTTATATTAAGCTGTCAGTTAGTGTAATCCATTGGAGAACCAAGTCTTTCCTCATTTGTGATAATAATAGTGTTAGAAACTTTTAACTGTTCTCAACTGATGTAGGTGTTGACCTTTCTGATAGTGTACTTAAGTCTGTTGATAGCTGACCTGCTTCTCCATTATCACAAATACACAAAAGAAATTTGGTTCCTTTCTGTTTTATCAGTGGTTAGGGAGGACTTAAAATGTGACAATGAAATGTTTGTGTGAACAATTTTTAATGCTGACCTAAAAAAAAATTAATCTTGGATTTTTTAATTTTTTTTTTTAACTTCTCTCTGATCTCTTTTTCCATCTGATTACTTTCCCCTACTGCAGCTCTGAAATCTTTTGGGATTCAGTTTTTGGGGCTCCGCTTGAATAATTTACTCCTGAGTAAAATGTGTGTCTCAAACTAGAATAAAAACTGAAAATACTAAATACAAAATACCTATATAATGCTTTGCTTAGCACTAGAGAGGTAGGTGAAGGGGGAAAAAAAGCTGTAGTTAACTGAGTACATAGTACTCTTTTTATATTATTTTTTAATTGATCATTTTGGAAAAGTACTGCAAAAATGCATGTTCTTGTCCCAAGAGGAACAAAGTGTAGGAAAACAAAATACTGTATAATTTACAGAGCACTGAACATGTAAAAAGTGCTACAAACTAAAAAAAAAAAAAAATTCTGTTCAAAAATTCTGGTCTTCATTATTTATTTTTTTAAGCCTTTCTACTGTAGAGCAAATGAGCAACTTATTTCTTGTCTCCTCGACCCACATGCCCCACTGCCTCCTAGTTTCTACCCTCTGTCAGAAAGGTCAGTCCTGTGCAGTGGTGACCTGCGAGTGGGGGATCTGGGGCTTGCTAAAGACACAGATGATGTCATGCTGGAAGGAGCTGAAATACTACTTTGAAAAATTGTTTCATGGGGGTAGGTGAACCTGTGTTGTGTTTGGAAAAACGTCTAAAAAGCACTGCAACATGTAAGAAACCTTTCAATCAAGTGTTATTCCATTATCAAAAAGTTCAGTAGTATGCCCTCAATAAGAATTAATATATTAATTTAAAAGTTTTTCCCTTTACTGGTCTAAAACTTTATTTTTCTTACAGGTTCATAAAGTTCACTCAACTAATGTGAACGTTCTGTAGTTGAACTAGTCAAAATACAAACATGTAAATGAGTTTCTTCACAAATCTGATTCTGGAAGGGCAGTCTCTTATCTCTAGTTTGGAGTTGTTTCCTGCCACTGCATTAAAATGAAACCCCAAAATGTCGTCTTAATTATAATTAGATAAGAATTACAATTTTATACAAATTTTTGGTATCAAGGTAGTTTCCCTAGGTTTTGATTGAACTAGTGCCAAAACAGTTTCAGTGTGTAGGAACTTGATTATTAAAATACAAGCCATAAAAAATAATGTCTGTCATACTACAAATAAAAATCATTCCAACATTCCTGTAAAAATACCTGTGGTGCTCGCTGTTTGGTGATGGTAATGCAGCCTGCACCATGATCAGGTTTCCAGTGCATACACACATGAGTTAGCCTTCTCAGGAATAATCCAAGTGAGTTTGTGGGATTAGGTTTGTGCTCATGTGGACAAGTCATGTCTCTGCTGATTTAGTCGCTGTAGGCTGTATTTTTAAGAGCACTTGGTATTCAATATGATTATTGCTTTGGAGAATCTGGCATAAAGGAATTGAATCTCCTTCTGCATGCTGTTAAGTTTGAATAGTGGACTGTTGATCTTGCACATTTCTTTTTTTTTTTTTTTTTTGGCTGACTGAAAAACTTAAACATTTGTGAGTAAGAAGTGTTAGTGATGCTTCAGTGGGTTTTTTGTATGTCAGAGTGGTGAGCTCGTGGGCTGCAGTAGCTCAGATACCCTTGCATGGATTGTGATTATGGGGTTATTTTCTTTATTTTTTAGAAGGCACTCAGTCTTAATCTTGTGTCGTGGGCAGAGAGTGACTGACTTCACTCGTAAGAGAGAAATAATGAAATATTTATTAAGGTGAAACAGAAATTTAACAAAATTAATAGTNATCTAGGTCCCCACTCCCCACAGTGTTTTGGCTGTGTTACCAGCCATCCCCCAAAGTCCAGGTGCAGCTTATCCCAACCAATGTTGCTGTGGTCAAGGCCTGAGCAGAAGCCAGGGGGGGAAGAAAGAGGGTGGGGGGGGAAACCAGGGAGAGCACACCGCCACATCTTGGTAAAGTTTTCCCCTGCCATCTCTTCACAAGCCCAGAAGCGTGGTGGATCTCATTGCTGCTTCTCTAGGATTAAAGGCCACAAATGTTTGTCTGGTCCATGTCTTTAATTTGTCTAGGAATTCATGTTCTGGTGATAAGCCCCTACTATTTGTGCTGTGTCTAAAAATGTCTTGCATATCAGGGTAAACTGATTTTTATCAAGGAGATTAAAAATTAATAGGACTGAAAACTTCTGATCACAACCTGAAATAATGCAGCAAGTGATGAAGAAAAAAATAGGCTAAGTGGTTTCCTTTTATGATTCTTTTTATTTAAAATTTAACCAGATTATACCTGTAAAATAGTGCAAGTTAATGTCCAGGTAAAAAAAAATGGCACCTTTCTTCATTTCTTTGCCAAGAGGGTAGTCATATGCTGGAACTGGCTTCCTAGATAGGTGGTCGATGCCCCAAGCCTGTCAGTGATTAAGAAGCATTTGGACAATGCCCTTAATAATATGCTTTAACTTGGTCAGCCCTGAATTGGTCAGGAAATAGGATTAAATGATCACTGTAGGTCCCTTCCAATTGAAATAGTCTAGTCTAGGCTAAGCTGTGCTGTGCTATTTCTTTTTGACACTTGTTAGACTGTGATGCTGTCCTCGGGATTCTGTTAAAGCTAGCTGTAATTGAAGCAAAAACAATTAAAAAAAAACAAACAAACAAACAAACTGGATTTTATTACTGCTTTCTAGGCAAATTACCAACTTCTCAAGCAAAATATTATGACCTGAACTGAGCAGCAATGCTGCTAAACAGAAAACTTAAAAACTCTGTGGAAAAGTTTGAATGCAGCTTGTTCACCAACTTTCATGTCCCCATTTCTCATTTTCAATTACCATGTGTCCAGAATTTTTAAGCCAAATTTATAGCTGTGAACCACAGAACAGCTTGTCCTGGCTTTCTCTGTGCCCTTACCTATCACCGCATTTTTGTCATTTTGATTCCTCGCCTACCTACTCGGTCCCCTGCATTTTCTTTTCCCTAAAATGTCCCCACCAGAGTCCCACATCTCCCAGGACTCCCCATTTGTCTCTGGCTGTGTGAGAGGCAGGATTTGGTATTCATGTGGCTTAGCCAGGAGAAGGGGTTGAGCAGAAGGCCAGGTGGAGCGATGCTGCAGCCCTTCCCCGAGTCTGGAAAAGGGACTGAATCCATCACATCTCCTCGTCGTTCTCCATACTGGAGAATTTTGAAGCTATTTCCAGCTCGGCCAATTTCAAACAAACTTGGAGTGAGTTAAGAAAACGATGCACAGTGCTACTGCATGAACCTTTCTCTTAACTGCGTTAAAAACCTTTTCTGTTGTAACCTGGTGCTTAAGAATTACATGGTTTCATTTTCTGCATTTAACATTATAACTTCTCAGCGTGCAGAATTCTCTAGGAGTAATCTGTGGCTGTGTGTATGTAATTTGTCTGACTTCGGGTGTTGGTTGTCAGCAAGTTTTAACTTAAGCTTCTTAGAGTGTTTGCAGTATCACTGAAGCTGTAAAATAGCCTCAAAACGGGAAAAATACTGAAATAAAATATGTAAATCGATTCTTTGTATCCATTATTCTCCTTTAATTTTCAATTATCTGCTGTTCTTGCCATAGTTCTATTACCTCTCTGTGCTCTGTGGCTGAGTCTGAGATGAACTTTTACTCTAGAGTTCTTTCGTAATGCTGGACAATTATCTAATTAAACGGTCTTTGGTTGTCTCTAATGAATTGTTCCTAACTTCAAACATTATTTCCTGATACTTGGAAGTAGTAAACACTGATTTTCGTCACAGGTAACTGTGCTTTGCATTAATGTAATATTCTAAAAGGGGCTGTGGGGTTGTGGGGGAAATGGTCTGTTCTTTTCTATTCCCACTTCTGTTTTCAAAGCATGGTGTTCCTGATTGACAGGTGGTGAATATTCAGAATTAATTTTCTTTGGGAAGAGGTTTGGCATGGCTTTTATCTGCCACCTTTTCATCATGTAGAACTGTTTACTTCAAATTAGTAGAGCGATATTATTAGAGCTCCATTATACATCTCATAGTTCAGTTGGTAGTTGCTGTTTTGGATTGTTGTTATGTTCACTGCGGGTGTATTCTGTACTGAACAATTTCAAACTAAATATGATGCTACGTGAAAGACTTGTATATACAATTTTTATTTACTCTGTCATTTATTCCTCTTAAGGGTAAAGACTGTAACTTAAGCATCCTGAGATTTATACATACTTATATATATTGATTTCTTTTTTAGAGATCACACCTGTTTTGTTCAATTACCAGAGTAAATACTAAAGGCCTCCTATTAAAGTAATTCGCTCACTTCTAGACTTTTATTTTGTTTCACAGAAGATGCTGTGTTTGAAGTTTTGTCCTTGTTGTGTATTATTTGTTACTTTATTTGGATCATTAAGAAAATAATGTCATAACACGTGGAACAGCAGTAAGTGTGGCTTCGGAGAGTGTGCCCTAGGAAATCTTCTGAGGGGTTTGAAGGAATTGATGAAGGATGGATTGAGGTACAAAGGGTAGTTTTTTGTTTTAAAGTACAAAATGGTTTCCCTGAAGTGTGTTTTCTGCTGGGATTTGCACTGTCTGAATTTGCTCTGCACTATAAAACCAGGATTCACTTGTTTGCATTTATGGGATTCTTCTGTGTTTTTTTTTGTTTGGATTTAATGAGCTGGGCAAAAGGCTGTGTTTTAAAGTGTCCGTGGCAGAAAGAGTTGCTCTGAGCTTGCAAACAAGTGTTCTTCCACTCACCCAGTTTGTCCTTGGGTTTGTTCCTGCATGCTTCTAGTATGTATTCAAGTATACTTTGTTACTTGTCTGAATAGATTTTTGTTGCTACTTCTAGAATTTGTTGGGAGTAGCAAACTAACATGACACTCCCTACTATAAAAGACTTGGAAAATCTGGAGTTTAAAAAGCTTTTTTAAAATTATTCCTATTTTTGAGATGATGTAGGATTTCTCTTTGTGGCTTATTCTAGCAATGGCCAATTTTTTTTGAAGATACCCCTCTTTCTCTTATTCCCTAAAAGGTTAGTTTATAGTTTATCTGTTTTAAATTATTATTGTTAAATAGTTAAACATTCTTAAATAAAGTAGTAGAAAGATTGGCCAAAGATCCTGAAAGTCTAGATTTCTGTTTTATTGCTTTCATTCTATAATTGATTACTGACAAAGGACAATAAAATATTTCCAGTGGCTATTGAAGGGAAAGATGAAACCGACGTTTGAAGGTACATCATAAAAAAATTTAATATAGCCCATGAGGTGTATTGTCTAAGCTATTCCTAACTCTGTTCCATAAAATGAAAGATCTAAATTAAATGATATTAAGGAAAACATAGATTTTGTTTTTTAGTTCAAGATCTGGCCTATAGTTAAAATTGGATTTTGGAATAAAATTGGATAAATTTGGAAGGTGTTTAAAGGCTTGCTTCCTGCAGTGTTTAGTTTGCTGCCGTTGTCTAAAACCGTCCTATCCCCTTCTCTGATAGTGGATCCGTTCCTGAGAAATTCCATGTTTCTGAATCCTTTCTGGCTCACTTGCTTCTTAAGCGGTAACTTAGCAAATGCCATTCATAACAGTGTACTGGCATAAATCAGTTATAGGGTGCTTAATGAAAGACTGTGTTGGAATGAGAAGGCACTGATAAAAAGAGCCTTTTTAACTTCTGCCTTTTCAGAGAATCAAAATAATTGCCTCATAGGTGGAATAAAACAGGAGAGAGATTACCTTCTGAAGAAATAGGCAAACAATGCAAATTATATAAAATAATTAGCATGTTGGTGGAGGTTTTTTGTTGTTTTGTTTAGGTTTTTTGTTGTGTGGTTGGGTTTTTTTTAATTAATTAAAGTTTGTATTTAAATGCCTACCTACGTCTTTACCACTGTTAATAATATTGAGTGTGAGGAGGTGGGGGGGAAATCACTTGCAAAAATAATATAGGGCTGTAAGAGTGGTCATAAGCAATGATAGACAAATACTGATCCAAATAACTGAATCCTTTCTTTAAAACTGAAGAGATTACATTACAGATCTTGAGTTATCTTCCACTTTTGTCCTTGCATTAGAAGTTGAGAGCCCAGAGGTCAGCGAGATTCATATGTAGTCAGGTTAGGAAAAGTAACCAATTTTTGCCATTTTGTAAGAGAGATTTCTGGTACATCTCAATTTACTTTAATTTTCAATAGCCAGTGGTGGTACCTTGACAGCTGATAAAAGCCTAATTGTGTCTTGGCATGTTCCAGTTTGGCTTTGCCATATATCTACAGATTTTAGCAAGGAAACTGTAGTAAAATGCAAAGCTTGAATTTTGTGCTTTCTGATATGCAGTCTCAGAAGGGACTAAACCAGAATTCTTACATTCTGTCCAAACTAGGTATTCCAGGAATGTTTTTCAACTAATTTGTTGAAATTACTTAACCTAAAGACAAGATAGGTCTTGTCCTTAGTTTTCTTCTTATTAGAGTAGATTAAGATTTTTCCTTACTCTTAAATCATGGCTGTTGTGCAGAAATCAGAAAACATTAAGCCTCAGGATTTTGTAGAGTATTATATGAAGGGCACTGTGATGACCACTTTTATACATGTATCTGTCAGAGTTTTGTGGAAAATAGCAATAAACCAGTATCAAGCAAAGCTATTGCCTTTGCTTCTTGTGTTATGGTTCTCATACATTCTGTGCAAGATTCTCTTTAAAAAACTAAAACAAAACCCCACCCTTAGCAGACATAAGCTAAAAAAAAAAAAAAAAAAANTTGGAAATAAACTGAAAAAACCTGGTATGTAATGTGCCTACTAAGATGTTGGAGGTACTTGCCTGAAAAGATGTCTTTCTGATCCAGGGCAGCTGTTACAAAGCAAGCAGGTGACTATTCAAATTTGTGTTCAAAACATGATAAAAAGAGTAATCTCAGTGAATGCTGTTGCTAAGTTCAATACAATTGTGAGAGGGTGAAATGTACTACTCTGCTGGGTATGAGAACACATGACCTTGCAGATCCTTCTGGCCTGACCTAGCAGCCACATACACGGTAGGGTGTTTTGTATGTGGCTTTAATTTAAGTTATAAACACCAAGACTGAATCAAGCTGACATGAGTTCTGATTTACCCAGTCCTGCAGAACTTCTGTGTGCAGTGAAACTTGATAAAACTTTATTGTTGTTTCATTAGTTTTATTGGTGCTATGAATTTGTGTGTATTTATTAAAGCTGAATTGAAGGTTACATGTGAAATTAAGTCAGTTTTGAAGGTTGCTGAACAGTACAGTTGTGCGTGATCTGGATTTGTTCCTCCTGCTTACTGCAGTTCTGCACTCTCAAATGTGTGCAGTTTTCTATACCACAGCAAGATCTTGTTTCTTAACGTAAAGCCATTAGGAATTGAAATTAGATAGTCATAATAATTTTTTGTAATGGCTTATCATTTAACTGAAAGAAAGCGTGTGTATCCATGTTAGAAAATGTTCATTTCTGCAGCAAGGAAACTAGTACAGTTCGTTACAGGTTGGACCAAGCCGTAGGGACAATTGCAATGAACTCCTACTCTTGCTCCTGCTCTCACATGGTGTCCCTCCCATGGGATACATTCCTTCAAGAACTGGTCTAATGTGGGTACTATCCATGGGGTACAGTCCTTCAGGAGCAGACTAGTCCATTGTGAATTCCATGTGAGGTCACATGTCCTTCCAGAAATCCTGCTTCTGCTTGGGCACCTGTCCATGGCCACAGCTCCTGCCAGGAGCCTGCTCTGGTGTGAGCTCTCCAAGGGCTGTGGTTTCCTTCACAGCACATTCACCTGCTCTAGTATGGGGTCCCTCCTGAGTTCTGCCACCAAGTTGCACGTTTTGTACAAAGTAATAGATCATAGTGTGTTCTTGGCATTTTTTTCTCATATTAGTTTTGGTTTGTGCTTTTTTTCCTGTACTATTGCTTTCCCAGTGTGCCCTGTTTTTCTTCCACTTTTTTCTGTGAACTACTCTTATTTTCACTTAAATAATAGTGGCTCTCACAAGGAAATTCTGGTTGCTTCTTGATTATCCATCTATGCCCTGTGTACTCCATATATTTAGACACTTTATAGAAAAATCTAGTGCCAGTGTAATCACTGGCAATTGTGTTGTACTTATCTCTTTACTTCTTACAAAATCCACTTAATGTTAAGACTTGTTCTGCTTAAATGCAGGTCTGTTTTATTGTGTTCAGTTACCTTAGTATTAGCATCATTGTATTTTGTGATACTGAAATTCTGGATCTCATTTTAGAGATACTAGATTTCTAGCATATTTTTTTATGTTTACAGAATTATTACTTTTACTAATTTGGAAAAAAAAATACAATATTCGACTAGAAAGAAGTAATTAAAAAAACCTACAACAGTTGAAAATTCATTTATTGCTTTTAGTATCCCTTTTACATTGTTCAGTTGTTAACTAACACTAAATTGAATTAGAGTCAGTGATTTGGTTTTCATCTTCCACTCTTCTCGTTATCTTTTTTTTTAATTAGAGGTGTTGTTATCTGAGCCATTTGGAATGAGAAAATACTGCAACATTAGTTTTGTAATGAACTCTAACAAACTTCTGTTGAAATATTTTTGTTAAATGAAGTTGCTTGTGATTTTTATGAAGCAGCAATGCTGTAGATCTCAGTTTCACTACATCATTTAAGCTGGGTCTGTGGGAGGATATTCCAGATTTGTTAGAAGTGTCCTGTGACATACAATTCAAGGAAATGAATGTGCATTTTGCTTGAGGGGAGGGTGGGGACAGAGGGAGCATGCCAACAACTGTCTCTTCTATGTTCCTCTCAAAATGTAGATCTGCAATGAAAATCTGCTAGAAAATTGACCACTCATAACAAAACTTTAACATAACTGCACTAATAATAAATATTTTTCTTATTTTTTTCCTAGCACTCATACCTTTTGTTATTTAGTAAGGATAACTTGTTTTCAAAGTACATTCCCAAATAGCAGTAGTCCTCTTTCCTTTATTGAAAATAATTCCCTTTATCTTATCCATCTAATGGTATTTACCTCTTGAGGAAAATTTATTTAAGTGAGTTTTTCCAGGGGAGTAGGGGGCTTCTTGGGTAGTGTTTGGATTGACAGGACATTCCTACATCCTATTCAGGTGTTAAGTGAATAGGAACTGTGGAAGTAATCACTGCAGCGTACCCTAGCGTGGATCCTCTTCCAGGGTTCAGTCCTTCAGGCACGGGTCCCTTGTAGGCTGCAGCTTCTGCCAGGAGCCTGCTCCAGTGTGGGCTCTGCAGCTTCCTTCCAGGTATGTCCACCTACTCTGGATTGGGGTCCTCTAAAGGCTTCAGGGTGGTTATCTGCTCCAGTATGGTCCTCCATGGACTGCAGGGGGACTGCCTGCTTCAACATGGTCTTCTGCATGTGCTGCAGAGGAATCTCTTCTCCAGCATCTGGATCACTTCCTCCCACTTCTTCTTTGACCATGGTGCCTGCAGAATTGTTTCTCTTGCATTTTTCTCACTCTTCTCTCTCAACTGTTGTGCGGTGTCTTTTGCCCTTTCTTAAATATGTTATCAAAAAAGCACCACCAGCGTCACTGATGGGCTCAGCTTTGGGCAGCAGCAGATCCAGCTCGGAGCTGGGTGAAACTGGCTCTGTCCAAGATAAGGGCAGCCTCTGGTGTCTTCTCACAGAAACGACCTGTGCAGCCTCTGCTACGAAAACCTTGGCACATAACTCCATACACCATATCTGGAATGTTCTATACATTTTGACTGGAAAAAAAATAATGCTTTGCTCTTGTTGAATATATACCTCATAGACAGGGAATTCAGGGATCCTGATTTGAAGTCCTTTTTAGTGAAGGAATGTGAGGAATTGAATTCATAGTTCATATGTAATGTGTAATTGAACTTAATTTTAAATGATCTTTCATTTGCTTTATCCTTAGAGGCTAATCCTGATTCTATAAAACATTCTTCCTTTAGTATTTTCTATTTTTGCATAACAAAGAGAAAACAAAGGGCACTTCAGTGAACCTTTATCCTTATTACATTGTGCTACTGATAGTGATCAGGATATTAAAATGAAAGTGGAGGCTTCTCATGTGTTTTCCCTTTTAAGCAATTAATTAGTATCATCCAACTTGTTCATTTTTTCAGAATATGAAATTAACAGTTTGGTAAGATGTCATCTTTCAATGAAAGGTGTTGATCTTCCCTGACAAGAGAATTTTACCTGTTTTGATACCTGGTCAAAGCAGAAGTAGTACAAGGTGATTTTTTTTTTTGTGAATAAAATGCTTTTTAAATGCAATTAAAATGCAGAATGTGAGAACTAATACATACTCTCTCTCTGGTCTTTGGACTTCTGAAAAATATCTGTGACTCCCACAAGAAGAAAAGGAGCCTTTGAGTTTCATTCTCTTAATAGGGACTGTTTCAAGCAGTTTCGTGCGGGGTTTTTGTGGGTTTTTTTATATTTTTTTTTCAATTATAAAATATTTTATTATTAATCTAGTAATTATTAAGTTAGCAAATTGTGATCATTATTCTAAAGGGTGATGGATGTGGGAGTTGGGAGGAGGGAGTTTGCAGTATGCTGGTTGAGAAAATGCATAAAAATCTTACCTTGAATTGTGTATCATGTTTTGAAAATCTTAGCTTAGAATTCAGAAGTTGATTTACGTTTCCAGAATTTCCAAGAAAATTAATTTTGTTTTGGTCTGAAACATCAGCATGTATTTCTTGATTCTGTAGAATTAAATCTGTATTAAATTTCCTTCCTTTCGGGTATTTTTGTCTCATACTTGAGTGTACATTTTTTTGAGGAAGGGTATTTGTCATATTTACTTTGAAAGAATAGAGAAAATATAACTGGGGATATGGTGGTCTTAAGAAAAGCCTGCTAGGTAAGGACACATTCTGAAGTAGCAGGTAAACCGTTTTGCATCTTCATTTCTTACATGTTTATTCCATTTTCAGTGGCTTTTCACTGTTTAGGAAATTAACTATTCTAGAAGGTGATCTGACAAAATGAAGTCTGCTTAGGCTTTGAAGTTTGCCCCTTTCAATCATCTTAGAGGCACTGAGGACAGCAGCTGTGGACAGAGCTCGAAACCTGGGTTGACAGTGATTCTGGCACCTTGACTTGTGCTTTTTTTGCTTCCCTTGGTTTTTATGTTTTTCCTCATGCGTTTCCCGATGTTTACAAAAGAATTCTGAGGCTGGTTTTAATTTCTATTTATTGTAGAAATTAGGAGAGAATAATAAACTTGGGTTTTGCCCAACTCGCCTAGAAATAATGTCCTGGTTCTTTCTTTGCACAAACACTTCTTAAACTGTTTTCTTACATCCTTTTGGTTCTGATTTCCATGACTGCTATTACTGTGTGAGCTGCCAGCTAAGTATGATTCAAATGTTTCCTTTATTGTTTGGTGAACAGGGTTTGCTTATGGATTGGGGTTAGGAGGGGTTATGGTATCTTTGCAATTGTCACTCTATCGCAGTTAAGAACCTGCAGGACATGTTGTGAACCTGATCTCCAATAGGGAAAGGCAGAATGTAAATGACAGTTCTTCATCCTTTATTTCTTTCCTGTATAAAACTTCAATTAATTTCAAAAGAAAGCTGCCTAGTAGATAAAACACTCCATACCTGCTGAATTGACAAAACATTCGAAGGATTTCACTTTATTGATTTTTCTTGGTACGGATAGCCTGTCTTCAGGTTGTAAGTAGAACTTACTTTCCCAGTAGGAAACTCATAAAAAATGATTCATTTAACAAAAAGCACATAAATGGTTAACAGGTCAGCAAAATCCCACAAAGTTCAGACATTCGAGTATTCAGCTTTTCTTACAAATTATGTTTCCCTTATAAATCATCCTTTTAGTCACTGCTTAATACAAATTTTCATTTAATGCTTATAGTCAAATACGAAAGAAATACACATTGTCCCATTTCAATATATTCGGAAAGCATGCAGAGGGTAAATCCATTTAGAAAGCATCCAATTTCGTTGCTGTAATATACATAAGAAAATTCAAGTCACAGTTCTTTATTCAGTGTATAAATACTGTGCTTCCTTTGATGGAGTGCACAATAGGTTTTTTATAATAAAATATTTCTTTTAAAAACAGGCACTCTGCCTCTACCTAGCAGATCAGATTTTAGAAAAAATTGTTCTTAAAAATAGGGGGAATCATATTTCTCTTTTTTTCCTTTGATATCCATACCTCAAAAATGCTTTGGTAGCAGAAGATACACATTAGTAAAATCTGAATTAAACCAAGAGACAAACTATTTTTGACAAAATTCTCATTTTCAAAAAAGTATCTTTAGTATTATATGAAATCCAGTGCAGATTGCTGTCAAAAGAGGGGCTTCCTTTGCAGGCCCAGCTGCGTGCTTGCACCATTTATGTTATCATAGAAGTGCAGCAGGTCAATGTACATTTGTACATTGACCAGACCTCCTTTCTGGCAGTTGTAGAGAGCAATAAGGTCTCCCCTCAGCCTCCTTTTCTCCAAGCTAAATAACCCCAGTTCCCTCAGCTGCTCCTCATAAAGACTTGTTCTCCAGACCCCTCACCAGCTTCCTTGCCCTTCTCTGGACACTCCAGCACCTCAATGTCTTTTTTGTAGTGAGGAGCCCAAAAACTGGACAGAAATGGCTGCTCTCCAGCCATTCT
>VXBW01004722.1:2318-13253 GCA_013400375.1 Thinocorus orbignyianus
CCCCAACATCCCCCTCCACCCACGCTGCCCAAGTAACCCCCCCAAACCTGACCCAAAACCTCTTCAGAAGCTCCACCCTCTTCTCCTCCTCCTGTTCCAGACGCCACCTACTTCCCTGGATCTGGAAAACTGGTTGGGATCAAAAGCTGATGGAGATGCCCCTGGACCTCCCCAGTGCCACCACGCTTGGCCTCCCCCAGGATGGCCGGAGGCACCAGGTTCTCCTGCCTCTCACCTCACCTGCTTTGCCAGGGGAACTAATTGCTTCTGTAAAGTAATTAATATCAAAATTAAAGCACCAAAGCCACGGCTCCCCAGAGGTGATTTCCTATCCTGCTGTGGCTGAAAAAGAGACCAAGGGAGCAAGACTTTGGGACAGGGACATGGAGCCCTGGACACCTGCCCTGGGACATGTCCCACCAGGCCACAGGCTGGACACCCGGGATGAGCACCAGCTGGGAAGGTTTAACTGGTCCAAAGACCAGGAAAACTGATCTGAAGGCCAGGAAAACTGGTTCAAAGGACTGGTTTGTGAAGCAGGATGGATGCAGCCATGTCTCAGGAGAGGGTTTGTTCCCAGAAATCCTCATCTCCTTCCCTTCTGCTGGCTCCACCATGCACTGGGAAGCACAGCAGAGCCCTGGGCACATCAGAGGAGGCTTTTTGTTCCCAGAGATCTTCTGAGGTGGCTTCATTTCTGGCTGCAGAAGGTGAAGTCCCTTCAATTTGGGCTTCAGATCCCGGAGGCTTTGTTGGGGGATGGACACTTCAGCAGCTGGAGGTGAGGATTCACAGGTCCAGCCCCACGGCTGCTGGCTGTTATCCCACATGTTATCCCCCTCCACACCATTCCCTCCATCCCAGCTCCCAACCCAGTTGATTCACAACCTTCATCATCACCCTCCAGGGCGGTTCTTCTCCACCAGCCTGGGCTGGAGCCGGCTGGGGAGGAGAGAAATGAGTCAAAAGGGTAATTAAACATTAACAGGAGGAGGAGGACAGCTCCCAGGGCTCCCTTTGTTCCCGGGAGGGGAAGGGGGGAGGTGGGCGGGTTAATTTGTAATAAAATCACACAAATTAGAAGACCACTGGGGTGGCTGGATGTGACATGCGTGTGTAATTGTCACCAAACATCTGGTCAGCTCTGAGCAACCCCGAAACTGGTGGCCAGAGTCACCTGAGGAGCAAAAAGGAGGGACCTGGAGAGCACATCACATCCCACTCCAGAAGCAGGAACAGGGAGAAGCCTCCAGACCACCCCAGGCACCCAGATCTCACCCTCAAAGCTCAGCAACAGGATCCTTTAACCTTCTAAACAGGGAAAAAAAGACAAAAAAACCACAGAGAAATAGGTTTGAAACCAGGATTAAGTGGCTTCCTCCAGCAGACAAGCAGGGAGGCTTTCAGTGAATGCCAGAGGGTTGGAAAACATGTGGAATGAGCTCCAGTTCCTGCCCAGCTTCTTATAGATATCTATAATCTGGGAAAGGAAAAAAAAAGAGCTCCTTGAAACACTGACCTCTTGGAGCAGCATCTCCCCTTGGTTATCTCTGCAACAGAGGAGCCAAGAGAGCTTTTTCCTTCTTCTTCCCAGTAACCCAGCACCAGGAAGCAGGGCAGGAGCAGAATGATACTGGCTTTAAAGTCCCTTAGAGCTTCCTGCCAAAAAGGTGGCAGGGGCTGGAAACCTCCTGTTGATTTTCATGAACATTTGAGAGGGAAAAATGCAGAAGAGCTGCCTTGCAGTGGAAAAAATATAAATAAATTACAAAATAAATATTGCACTGACCACAGAAGGAAAAACCTTGGAGCAGGAGACCTGTGGGATGAGGATACAAACGCTCCCTGGCTTTTCCTTTCACAGCTCGGTGTCCTGCCCTTCCCTGCCCAGCTCAAACAGCAGCAAGGAAGGAAAACTGGATCCCAGGGTCCCAATAAAACCACAGGACACCAAGGGAAGTGCCATTTGGTCCCTCTAAGAGCATGGCAGGAAGGGTCTGACTTCCTTCAGGAAGACCACAGGAAGATCTGAAGCCTCTACAAGCACTTTTGGGGGTGACCAGCAATGCCCCCCCCCCCCGCCAAATCAACAAGACTATTCCAAGAAAACAAGCTGTGGTTTTCCTCCAGGGCTCTTCCTAAAAGCTCAGGGAGATAGAGGGAGATGGTGGAAGGAGACTCCGTGCTGTGACAAGGAGGTGTGTACTTGGAGGAGAGCCCTAGTCCTAAAAAAGGGACTGTTCTTGGCACTGGGACACCTTGGGGACAAAGGCTGGGGAAGACAGGGATGCTCCTGGAGCCATTATTCTCCCTGCGGCACCAGAGAGGTTTCCTCAAGCAATCCATGATTTTCCTCACCACCAAAAGCAGCATCGTTGGATGATGGGAGGAGCCAGCTTTGATGGAGGAGCAGAACCACCCCAGTGTGGTTTTTGGCTGCATGGATAACCAAGGATAACCCAGGAGCATGGATAATCCTGGCTCCAGGATAATCCAGAAGGATTTGAGACCCCACTGCCCATCCTGGGCATCCTCCACCTGCAACACCAACAGAGCAGCTTTTGGGTGAGATCTCACCCAGCTTCTCACTGCACCTACAGCCTGGAGCCACAAATCCAACCCCTTCCATGGCTGGAAACTCCTGGGAAGCGTAAAACAGCCAGGAAGGTGGGGGACCTCACTGCTTTCAGCACTGACACCAACCACAACCACGGCCAAGGATGCAGGGAGGGCTCTGGGGGTCCCCCTCTCCCCTCCTCAGCGCTCTGCTCCCCCTTTTCCAGCACATCACACCACGGTGGGATGCAGTCCTGCTTCCACAGCCAGTGCTGGGAATGTGTGTCCATGCCAGCGGGAAGAGTGAGGGGAGGAGGGGTGTCCCACGGGCGAAGAAGGGCTGCCCGGGAGGTAGCTGGGAGGAGGGGAAGGTTTCCAGTTCAGAGTGGCTCTTCTTCCCTACTTGATGTTTTTGAGGAGGGCTGTCCTGGCATTCACCACGGCTTTGAAGGCATCCTCACTGCCAGGAGCCACGCATTTATCCGGGTGGAGCAGCACGGCCAGCTTCCGATAGGCTTTGTTCACTTCATCCCTAAGGAGAGAGGAAAAGAGAGAGGGGACCCACATGAGACACAGCCCAGCTGGCAGGAGGTCTCCCTGTGCCTGGTAGCCCTTCTGAATCCTTCTCTCCCTGGGACTGGGGATCTCCAGCCTTTGGAGGAGGGGAAAGAGCTGCAGAAAAGCACACGGGGAACTTCTGGGGTGGCACAAACCCTGCTCCTGGGGCAGATACACCCTGCTCCACCCCAAGACTGTGCCAGCACGAATGCTGCCACCGTGCCAGGCCACACATAGAATCACAGAATGGTCAGAGTTGGAAGGGACCTTCAAGATCATCAAGTTCCAACCCCTCCTGCCATGAGCAGGGACACCTCCCACCACACCAGGTTGCTCCAAGCCCCATCCAGCCTGGCCTTAAACACTTCCAGGGATGGGGCATCAACAACTTCCCTGGGCAACCTGTTCCAGTGCCTCACCACCCTCACACCAAAGAACTTCTTCCTAATATCTCATCTAAATCTCCCCTCTTCCAATTCAAAACCCTTATCCTTCATCCTATGACTCCACTCCCTGACCAAGAGTCCCTCCCCAGCTTTCCTGGAGCTCCCTTCACATCCTGGAAGGCTGCTCTCAGGTCTCCCCAGAACCTTCTCTTCTCCAGGCTGAACAGCCCCAGCTCCCTCAGCCTGTCCTCACAGCAGAGCTGCTCCAGCCCTCTGAGCATCCACACGTCGTGGCCTGGCAGCAGGAGAGCAGAAAGCCAGGAGACAGCGTGGGGGCACACGCACCCTGACTCAGCTCCGCATCAAACCGCCTACGCGCTCCGGGCAGAGGCACCGCAGGTCGCTCCAGCCCTTCCAGCCTCGGGTGTCTGCTCCAAAGCAGACACCTCAGTCCTGGCTGCAGGCTGGGCAGAAAGGGGGGCACCCCCTTAGGTGTGAGCCTGCAATGGGCCCTGCTGGCCAAGAAGGCCAGTGGCATCCTGAGGGCATCAAGGAAAGTGTGAGCAGCAGGTGGAGGGAGGTCATCCTGCCCCTCTGCTCTGCCCTGGGGAGGCCACCTCTGGAGCACTGGGACCAGTTCTGGGCTCCCCAGTTCCAGAAGGACAGGGAACTGCTGGAGAGGGGACAGCAGAGGGATATAAAGATGCTGAGAGGCCTGGAGCATCTCTCATAGGAGGAACAGCTGAGGGACTTGGGGCTGTTTAGTCTGGAGAAGAGAAGGCTGAGGGGAATCTGATCAACATTCGGAAATCCTTCAAGGGTGGGTGCCAGGAGGATGGGGCCAGGCTTTTCCCAGTGGTGCCCAGGGACAGGACAAGAGGGAACGGGCACAAACTGGAACAGAAGAAGTTCCATCTCAACATGAGGAGGAACTTCTTTGGGGTGAGGGTGGCAGAGCCCTGGCAGAGGCTGCCCAGAGAGGTGGGGGAGTCTCCTTCTCTGGAGACATTCCAACCCCACCTGGACACGTTCCTGTGGGCCCTGCTGTGGGTGGGGGTTGGAGGAGATGGTCTCCAGAGGTCCCTTCCAACCCCATATCATCCTGTGATTCTGTGAGTCCATCCCTGCTGGCCATCACAGCACAAACTGCCCTACGGAGCTCCTGATCCCTCCCTGTGGATGAAAATGGGCTGGAGGAGCGGTTAAGCTCCACAGTCAACATCTCAGAGAGTCAGCGGGAGGATCTACGAGTCCCAGATGATGTATGTTATCCAAAAATACACTCTCCAGCTCTTTCATAAGGAGCACACAAGGGCAGTCCTCGTGGTTCAGAGGAAAGAATGCAAGGAATAGCTCTGGGAGCTTGTTTTAGCCACCTGAGTCATACTGGGAGACTCAATATCCCAGCTCTTACATGGGCAATGACCAATTCCACTCGACTAGAGGTCCTCCAAGGAAGACAAGAGAAAGCTCATCTTGTGGGAGTACCACTGCCAGGTGAGAGAGCCATAACATCAATCCCTTTTTGACAATGTGGGCAGCAGCTTTCCAGCAGATTAAAAGCTTCTCCAGGCGCAGAGAGCAAGGGAGGTAAAAGCTGGAGCTGCTCCCAACACATGGGGCAAGTGAGCGAGCAGAGGTGGCTCAGAATGGAGGCAGGATGAAGGGCTGAAGTTCTCGTGTCCATCACTCCCCTCTTCCCTCCATCCTGTCTGTTAAAAGGGGAAATTTGGGGCCCAGGACCCAGGTTTTCTTTCCCAGTGCCCCCAGTTTTGTGGGGGAGAATCACACTGCTTCTGCCTGGCTACCATATACACAAAGATGAGCTTGTCAGCAGGTCACAGATCATGGACACAACCAGAAGGATCAGGGACAGATGCTGAAGTTCCCCTCTCACCTTGTTGCTCCGGGTTTGACTCCCAGCATGTCCCAGCTGTCCTTGCTGTTGCGGATCCTGCGAATGGCATCTGCCTGCTCTTTGGTGAAGCTGACCCCCACGCTGGAGGGGGGACGCTTCCCCCCGTTGTCACACAGGTCGATGATGGCAGAGTAAAAAGTCTGTGGGAACAGGAAGGAGTTAGGAGGGAAGGAAGGGTCCCCAAAGGCAGTGGCAGCACAGAAGGGACCCCCTGCTGCCTTTGTGGGCTGTGAGTTCATCCTCTGAAACAGGGGGAAGCATTTGGACACCTCCTAAATGTCCACTCCTCGCTGTCTGGGCTGTGGGGGGCTTCAATATCCCAGTTTGGGGGGATCCAGCCCCTGTAAGGACCATGGGACAGACTGAGGAGGAGGCCAGGCCACACATTTTCTCTCAAACCCACTTCAGCTCGGTGCTAGACCTCAAGATGTGATGCAGGCACCTCTGCATCGTGTTTGCAGTGCAGCAAGAGGGATCACAAACTCTGAGCAAGGCAATGACAGGGCCAGTTCAGGACTGGGAGGATTGATACAAACCCTGAGCCAAGGAGCTACAGCTTTCTCAGGGCAACATTTCACCAGGAACACACCTCCGGAGCAGAGGGTCAACAAGTTTTGTGAGATCCAGGCAGCTGAGGAGACATTCTGCCATCAAATCTTGTCTCAGGACGGCCTCTGTACCCTCACCCACTTGTCACACCTCACCTGAAACATCTCGTTGATGCCTTCTCCTGTTTGAGCTGAGGTCTCGAAGTAGAGGAAGCCCCGGCTCTCTGCCCAGAGCCGCCCCTCGCTCTCGTCCACGCTGCGGTGCTTGGTGCAGTCGATCTAGAGCAGGGAATCATAGAATCATGGAATGGTCAGAGTTGGAAGGGACCTTCAAGATCATCGAGTTCCAATCCCCCTGCCCTGGGCAGGGACACCTCCCCCTAGAGCAGGTTGCTCCAAGCCCCATCCAGCCTGGCCTTAAACACTTCCAGGGATGGGGCAGCCACAACTTCCCTGGGCAACCTGTTCCAGTGCCTCACCACCCTCACACCAAAGAACTTCTTCCTAAGATCTCATCTAAATCTCCCCTCTTCCAATTCAAAACCATTCCCCCTCGTCCTGTCACTAGACTTCCTGACCAAGAGTCCCTCCCCAGCTCTCCCAGAGCTCCCTTCAGATCCTGGAAGGCTGCTCCAAGGTCTCCCCGGAGCCTTCTCTTCTCCAGGCTGAACAGCCCCAGCTCTCTCAGCCTGTCCTCACAGCAGAGCTGCTCCATCCCTCTGATCATCTTGGTGGCCCTGCGCTGGTCCTGTTCCAACAGTTCCATGTCCTTTCTCTGTTGAGGACTCCAGAGCTGGGAGTTTCTTCACCAACGTAAGATTCATTCCAATGGGGGTAGGCAACAAAATCTTTAATCAATGTATAATTGGATTGTAGCAATTTATAAGATGTAACAGGAACTGAATAACTGAATTCACATCCCCTCACTTTAGTAAAGTTACAAACACAAACATTTGAGTGATTACTTGTATCTACAGTCACGTTATCTATAAATATATCATTAATTATCCTGAAGGGATGGAGGCAGCGTGTAAAGAAAGCAGAGAAAATTCAAGTGAAAAGCCCTTGGATAGTTTTTCCAGTCTAGAGAAAACATCACCTGTACCTGATCCCTTCCTGACTGAGGTGTGGCCACCACATTCTCCAAAGCCCATTGGAATGCAGCTCCAGTGCTCCTCACACACACATCTGGCTCTTAAAAAGTCTTGCCTACAACCTACCAGTATTCTCTTGCTACAGCTGGAGCTCAACACAGAATCACAGGATGATCTGGGGTTGGAAGGGACCTCTGGAGATCATCTCCTCCAACCCCCACCCACAGCAGGGCCCACAGGAACGTGTCCAGGTGGGTTTGAATGTCTCCAGAGAAGGAGACTCCCCCACCTCTCTGGGCAGCCTCTGCCAGGGCTCTGCCACTCTCAAACTCAAGAAGTTCCTCCTCATGTTGAGATGGAACTTCTTCTGTTCCAGTTTGTGCCCGTTCCCTCTTGTCCTGTCCCTGGGCACCACTGAGAAAAGCCTGGCCCCATCCTCCTGACACCCACCCTTGGAGTATTTCCAGGTGTTGATCAGATCCCCCTCAGCCTTCTCTTCTCCAGACTAAACAGACCCAAGTCCCTCAACTGTTCCTCCTACGAGAGATGCTCCAGGCCCCACAGCATATTTGTACCCCCTGCTGTCCCCTCTCCAGCAGATCCCTGTCCTTCCTGAACTGGGGAGCCCAGAACTGGTCCCAGTGCTCCAGAGGTGGCCTCCCCAGGGCAGAGCAGAGGGGCAGGATGACCTCCCTCCACCTGCTGCATCTTCCTGATGCCCCCTAGGATGCCAGTGGCCTTTTTGGTACCCCAAGGGCCCATTGCTGGCTCCTGGGCATCCTGGTGTCCACCAGGACTCCCAGGTCTGGTTCCAGAGCTGCTCTCCAGCAGGTCCCCCCCAACCTGTCCTGGTGCAGAGGGCACACGAGCCCACAGGTTGGGCTGAGGCTGGGAACTCAACCTCCAAGGGCTGGAGATGAGGGCTGCAGCCTGGCTCCCCACCACAACCCACCTTGTTTGCACAGACAACGAAGACAATGTTCTCCATGTTCCCGTGGGGGCCCAGCTCCTGCTTCATCTCCGCCAGCCACGCATCCAGCGCATCGAAAGACTCCTTCTGTGCCACGTCGTAGACCAGGATGACTCCCTGAGTGTCCTTGTAAAACTCATTCCTCACCTGCAGGGACAAGGGCTCTGTGATAAAAATGCCTTCCCCAGAGAGAAGATCATAGAAAAAGGACTGATGGGGGAACCCAAATCATACCCTGGCTGTGCTGCCAAAGGTGATCAGTCAGTAAAATACTCACCTCCACACAAAAAACCACAGATACACGATGGCAGACAAGCTGTCAGACTAACTGGAAGGACTGGGAGTCGGCTGTGACACCCGTGTGTGTCCCTGTGGGTGGCAGCAGGGGAGAGTGAGGGGCCAGGGCCAGCCACTGGGGACACTGGAGGGATCTGCAGGATGTCTCCCTGTGCGTAAAGAGAGCTACCAGAGAGTTGGGCTGCAGCCTCTGGGGCTTGTGTGCCCTGTGCCAGCAACTGGGGAGGCTGAGGATCCCCAGGACAGCTGCTGGATTAGTGTCCAAGGTCAGCTACAGGACAGATATTGGAATAAAACAGACTATTTTAGTTGGAAGGAATCTACAAAGATAGTCTAGCCCAACTGCTTGACCACTTCAGGGCTGACCAAAAGTTAAAGCATGTCCAAATTCCTTTCAAACACTGACAGCTTGGGGCAACAACCACCTCTCCAGGAAAACCATTCCAGTGTCTGACCACTCTCTCAGTAGAGAATTGCTTCCTCATGTCATTCCATCTAAACCTCCTGTGGTTTAGATGCAGCTTTGAACCATCCCCATCCTGGATCCCAGGGAGAAGAGCTCAGCACCATCAGAGCATTTATAATTAAGAATGAATACACATTGCACTGTTAGAACTACAGGATTAGAACAGGTAAACACTTAACATTCCTTTCTCCCAGCTGGGAGCCCACTTTATTACCATATTTATGATTTAAAACCAGTATTAGCAGTGAGTCAAACCACTCCCTCGTGCCAGCTCTCCAAAACGGATGCGGCAGTTCATGTGTCCAAATCCTAAAGCTTTATCCTGCAGGCTCCTTTTTGTAAATAATACTGTTTCTTGTTTGTAAAGCAATAATGGAATAATTGGAATGGAATATTGCAGCTGGAAGGGACCCTACACCAATCATCCAGTCCAACTGCAAGTGTTTTGCAGCACTCTGGGCATGGATTTGGATGCCAGCATGAGAAAAATGCCCGAGGAAAGCTCCAAAGATCTCCCAATCTGACTAAATTTAACCTCCAGGTGGGCAAATTCCTAAGCACATGGAGCCACTTTGAACCAGGGCTAGTGATATTGAGTGATGGCTTGCAAAAGCCAAACCTTTTTTGGGTTATTCTTTCCACCAGAGTTGTTCGTGGCTTTAGAGCTTTCCGTTTTAATGCCTTTGTTTTCCTTCTCCTGATGAGGCAGAGGGACCAAGATGAGGCCACTGGAGCTGTTTGTGGCAGAGCTGGCTGTTTCTGCCCGCATTGATCTGCATAAATCTGTATATATATGTCTTGTACAGGTGTGCCTGTGTGTGTCTGATGGGTTGGACCACAGAATATGGAGCTGTGGCTCCTGAATTCAGCAACCCCGAGGAGCAGGGAATCACTGCTCAGAGAGGATTTCCTCCCTGGCAGGAAAAGTGGTGATGTATCATAGCAGAGAAAGCTTTTAAGTAACATATTTTCAGATTTGCCACTCCCAAACCCAATTTTGGGCAGAGCTGAGGGAAGCTGATGGGTATTAAAGGCTTCTGAGGTGGATTGGTTGAGGACAGAGCTGGGCCTGCCTTACCTCATAGAAGAACGGGTGCCCTGCCATGTCAAAGATGTTCACCTTGATCTCTCGGTCTCTGATCTGCACCCTGAAAAGAGAAGTGGGAAAAGCTTCAGAAGGTTCTCCCTCAGCTTTTGCACACAAGAGTCCCCGCAGGAACACCCCTTCTCTCTGCCAGCCCTTTGCAGAGCAAGACACGGGTGACTGGGGACAGAAAAATCAGTAAGAAGTTCCAAGTGCCACGGTTTAATGGCCAGAAAATCATCCCTAGAACCAAGGAGACCAGGAGGACAGCACCAGCTCTGGATGCCACACGGTAACGGGGAGCTATGTTACCAGAGAAAGGCTGATTATGCTAATTATCTTACAATTAAAGTAAAAAAATTAAGATTATGCATGGAAATACGCAGAGCCATGCATGCTTGGGTCACTCTGGAGCAGCAGGAGCTCCTCACTTACTTTGTGACGCCGTAGTCGATACCAATAGTCGCCAGGTATTTGGGAACAAACCTCTTCTCACAGTAACGCTTTATAATGCAGCTCTGGGAGAAAGAAAAAGCAGGAGGGCACTGCACACCACAATCCTCACACTCATGTGGAATTCGCTGCAGAAAGTCTCTAAACTAACTAATTAACCCACAACCAAAGCACCAAACTTTGCCAGGAGCAGTTTTCTTTCTGCAAAGGAAGGAAAACCCAGGATTCCAGACTCCAGGTGTCAGTGATTCAGTAGCTGTTTGGAAACAGGAGCTCCAAGAAGCTGATTTATTCCCCTAGAGAAAACACCCAGCCTACAGGAGCTGTGTTTTACAGGGGGCTGGGGGTGGCCACCTCCCCAAAAGCCATAAAGAACATTCTGGCAGCCCGAGAAGTGAATTTAAGGTCACATCAGGCCCCTTCACCCCAGCTTTTAGCCCCCAACTGGCAGAGATACTGTTTAGGGAGAGCAGAGGAGTTGGCTGCTGTCAGCCGTCAAGAGATAACAGATCATAGAACGGTTTGGGCTGGAAGGGACCTTAAAGATCATCAAGTTCCAACCCCTCCTGCCATGGGCAGGGACACCTCCCACCACACCAGGTTGC
>VXBW01004722.1:29134-58972 GCA_013400375.1 Thinocorus orbignyianus
TGGGGGTTCTGGTGCAAGGGCACTGGGGGTGTTGGGGGTCGGTGTGGTGGGTGTTAAAGGAGAATGGTGTCTGGGAGAAGAGATGTCCATCAGAGATGCTGGCTGGGGGTGTGTGGTGGGGTCCCAGCATCAGGGTTTGGGGCTCTGGGGGTCTGGGGGGGCTGATTTCACCCCCAGCATCAGGAGCAGGTTTGGGTTTGTTGGTTTCTGGAGAGCCCTTGGTGGGGGGCAAATGAAAGAAGAGGGAATCTCCCTCTTTCCTCAAGGTTCATGTTGTTTTTACTGGGGAAATAAGCCAAGGGGGAACCTTCCTCCTTTCCTCGAGGTCTGTGTGGGTTTTTGCTCTGTTTTTTGAAGGATTTATGGTCTCCTCCTCTGTGCCAGGTGGGGAGAAGCGAGAGAAGGCAGGGGTTTGGGGGAAGGAAAGTTTATCTTGGTTTCATGCGAGTGGAGAAAGAGAGGAACCCTGTCGGTGCCCTGCTGTGGGGGACCACAACCCTCTTACTAGACATCAGAGAGTCTTCTCTGGAAGATCTGCTCTGGAGGAAGCCCTAACCTTTTTCTGGACCATGCTTGGACCTTGTCCTGGTGGGGCTTTGGGTTGAGCAACCGTCTTGCTGTCCCTGTTCCATTTGTCCCCTCAGATTTTGGGACTGAGGAGGGGTCACCCGTGTCCCCCCCGTCTCCTGGTAGGCACTTTGGGGTCTTCATTTCTCTCCCGCCGCCACTTTCTTTAGGTGAGACCATAAATTCTTCCTCCTTCTGGAAGAAGAGGTCGTGTCAGGTGAGCGGGAAGGCGTTTAGGTTTAATTATGCAATTATTATTGATGGGATCCGTGCTGCGTCTGCTCTTCAGCTTCATTCATCAGGATGAGGAGCCGGGGAGGGGGTGGGTTAGACTGGGAACTCCACCAGGCTGGGAATGTGCAATTAACTCCGGAAAAATACTCCAAAGTGACTTTGCTGGAGGTGAGATGATTCCCGAGGTGGAGGGAGACCCGGATCCTGGGAAACTCTCTGGGTGTTTTTTGGGGAGAAACGGTGGCCCCTCCAGGAGAGGACACGGGGGGACGTGTGGCCCATCAAGGTGAGATGTGTCACCCTGCCATCCCGAGAGAGGGGAATTTGTTAAAGAGGATTCAGCAGATCATCAGCCGCTCGTTAGTGTGAGTGGCAAACGAGAATTTATTAAGAGGCCGGATTAAAGGTGCTTTGGAGAAAGAGCAGGATCGATCGGCGGCGGCTGAGGAGGGAGAGACGAGGCTTAGGAATAAAATAATTGGTGGAAATCAAGTATTGGATAGAGATAAAACATTAGATGGAAATAAAATATTGGATAGAGGTAAAATATTAGATGGAAATAAAATATTGGATAGAAATAACATACTGGATAGTGGGAAGGAGCGGAGGGAGGTGGCAGGAGGTCTTTGCCACCGCAGCGTTGCTGGGAGTCCTGGGCTTTGGGGATCCCAAAGGGGTCTCCAAGGCCAGTGGTGACTTTCAGGGGGGTGCAGGGTGTCTCCCCCCACCATGGACACCCACTGTTGGATATGCTCTGGGAGGCTGACACAGCAGAAGGTTGTGCCACCATGCAGCAGGACCGGGATGGGCTGGAGAGTTGGGCAGAGAAGAACCTGAAGAGACTCAACCAGGGCAAGTGTCTGGTCCTGCCCCTGGGGAGGAATCACCCCCTGAACCAGGGCAGGTTGGGGGTGACCTGCTGGAGAGAGCTCTGAGGAACAAGACNTGACCATAAGTTCCATCTGAAGATGAGGAGGAACTTCTTTGGGATGAGGGTGTCGGAGCCCTGGCAGAGGCTGCCCAGAGAGGTGGGGGAGTCTCCTTCTCTGGAGACATTCCAACCCCACCTGGACACGTTCCTGTGGGCCCTGCTGTGGGTGGGGGTTGGAGGAGATGATCTCCAGAGGTCCCCTCTTCCTGTGAAGCTGTGATTCTGTGGGAAGGGAGCAGTGCCAGCGCCGGGCAGGCGTGAGCTCATGCGTTCCAGCAGGAGCAGTCGCCGGCTCCCACCAGCCCCAGCCTTTGTGTGTGTGTGTGTGTGTGTGTGTCCCCTGGTGTCCCCTCCCGCCTTCTCCCTGGGCTTCTGCTTCTCACTGGGAGTTGCCAAAAAAGCAACCCCGAATTATTCACGCTTCCCTGGGCCCCGAAAAGCCGGTGCTTTGAGGTGGCTGACCCTGATCTGCTCCGTGGGGTGCAGCATCCCAGTAACACCAGGCTCCAGGGGAAAAAAATAATGCATTATGCTGGAGCAGGGGGATGCTGGTGTGTGAAACCCTTGGAGTGATGCTGGGGGAGGGCAGCACGTCCAGGAATCTCTTTATTTTTATTCTTTCCCCCCCCCATTTTATTTTAAATAAAGAAACTGTGGGTATTCCCCAGCGTCTCGGAGGCAGGACAGGGCTGGTGTGGCTTGGGAGAGGGGGACGTGGCAGGGTGGGTGCTGGCTTCTCTGGTGGTGCATCTCAGGGGGGAGCACCAAGGATGCTTGAGAGCCCACCTGGACCACCGACCATCCCTCAGCCCAAGATGTGGGGACATCCCTGGCTGCTGCAGAGGGTGTGCTGTGACCCTGAAGGAGAGGATATGGCACAGGGAGAGATATCCAGGTCAGAAATGGTGCCTTTCTCCCTCAGGAGCTCCCCAAAAGCAGAGCAGGTGGTTGGGATAGGGGGATAATTGCTTGGCTGTGAGGTGGGATGAGGCTGGTGGCCACTGTTGGCTTTGGAATTGCTGCTTCAAGGGGTTTGGGTTCCAGGAGGGGCTTCTGCATCGGGGACGAGATGCTGACGTGTCTGAGAGGGGCAGGATATGGTTGTGTGGGTGTCCTGTGAGACACAGGTCACTTGGTGACCCTCTCGGGGCAGAGGAACCACAGTCCAGCAGCTTAAAGTTATGGGGGGCAATCAAAGGTGTTTGGTGTTTCTCAGCAGCTCAGGTTTTGGAGCTGCAAAGAGGAAAACGTGGGTTGGGTTTATTTTTTCCTGTCCTCCATAAGCTGCTCTCCTTTTTCTGTCTCACCTTCTCCAGCAGCCTCTGCTGGCTCCATGGGGCAGGGTGGGAACAGTGTGTCGTAGAAGACAGAATGGTTTGGGTGGGAAGGGACCTTGAAGATCATCTCATTCCCACCCCCTGCCCTGGGCAGGGACACCTCCCACCACCCCAGGTGGCTCCAAGCCCCCTCCAGCCTGGCCTTGAACCCCTCCAGGGATGGGGCAGCCACAGCTTCTCTGGGCAGCCTGGGCCAGGCTCTCACCACCCTCACCCCAGAGAAGTTCTTCCAAAGAAGAAAGTGGTTGGAGGAAAGAGCTTTTGGTCTGAGGACCTGTGACAGACAGAGAGGCAGGAATTTAGGGAATCTTTGGCCATCTTGGTCTCTGGAGACTTCTTTCTTGGGTGAGAAAAGCAGATAACCCTGTGGTCCTACGTCAAACGATGCTGGTCTCCAGCCAGTTTCCTGCCTCTTGGCTGCGATTTTCTTCCCCTTGTTATTTTTTCTTGGCTGCAAAACTGTGAGATGTCATCAGCTCGGTCCCCTGTCCCTTTCCCGAGCTTCCCCACTGAATCCAAGGACGTGTTTTCCACCAAAGGCACCTCCAGGCAGGGCTTTTGCCTGGGAACTGAGGATATTGTCCCCGCTGACCATCTCCATCTCCTCTCCCTCAGGCGTGTGCGGCTGCTGCGGCGCCCTGCGTCCTCGCTACAAAAGGCTCGTGGACAACATCTTCCCCGAGGACCCAGAGGTAAACGAGGAGCTGCTTCAACACCCTGGAGCTCCAGCACTTCACACAGCAAAGCTCCTGTGCTGGGGTGGCAGGGACATGCTGTGACCTGCCCAGAAATAGCTCCTGGGAGGCGGGTGATGCTTTGACTCCGTAAAACCGTGCCTCAAGGGTTGGATTTTTCGTTAAAACCTGTTTGTGAGCAGAAATAGAGAAGCAGCTACTCCAGCCACGTCAGCATGGAGGGAAAGGATTCCTCTCCCAAAGGTGCTGAACAGGTGCTGAGGATGGATGGAAGGATGAATGGGAGGATGGATGGAAGGATGGATGGATGCTTAGCAGATGCTGAGGATGGATGGATGGGAGGATGGATGGATGGATGCTGAGCAGATGCTTGGATGGATGGATAGGAGGATGGATGGATGCTGAGCAGATGCTGAGGATGGATGGAAGGATGGATGGATGGGAGGATGGCTGCTGAGGATGGATGGATGCGAGGCCGGACCTGATGGCATAGGGCCTTCTCCTTGCTGGATGAGGAAAACAGCTTCTAAGAGCTGAAGGTCTCCTGGGGCTTCAGCCAGGCTTTCCAGCTCAAAAGCTGCTTAGGCTTCCAGGATGTGAGGCAGCTGAACTGGAGATGGGGGATGCCCCTGCCAGCTACTCCTGGAGCATCCCAAATCCAGCCTCTTTGTCTCCTTTTCCAGCTGAGGTGTGAAGGCCAAGGAAGAGGGGGCTGGCTGGGGGTGGCAGGGCTGGGATTACCTGGAAATGTGGGGAGTTCTGTCATGGAGCTGGCAGCAAAGATGTTCCTCTCGGTGCTGGGGCATTGCTAGGGACTGGGAAGTGGTTCTTCTTGTATTTACAGCTTGGGGTCCTCCATGGAGGCTTTCCCTGGGACCTCCCACCACCCCAGGTGGCTCCAAGCCCCCTCCAACCTGGCCTTGAACCCCTCCAGGGATGGGGCAACCGCAACTTCTCTAGACCAGGCTCTCACCACCCTCACCCCAAAGAAGTTCTTCCCCACATCTCAGCTTCATCTCCCCTCTTTCAGGGTCAAACCCTTCCCCTTGTCCTAGGGCTCCCCTCTGTCCTCAAGAGTCCCTCCCCAGCTTTCCTGGAGGGACTGGAGGGACTGGAAGGGGCTCCAAGGTCTCCCTGGAGCCTCCTCTTCTTCAGGCTGAACCCCACAACTCTCTCACCCTGTCCTCCCAGCAGAGGGGCTCCAGCCTGGGTCTGGTTTGCTGGCTCTGGGTGTGAGGCCATGATGCCCTCCTGCTGCTCTCTTTCAGGATGGGCTGGTGAAGACCAACATGGAGAAGCTGACATTTTACGCCCTGTCTGCCCCGGAGAAGCTGGATCGCATTGGTGCCTACCTCTCCGAGCGGCTCATCCGGGACGTGAGCCGGCACCGCTATGGGTAAGGGCTGGGAGGCTGTTTCAGCCCACCCTGTGTCCCTCAGCATGAGGGACATGGGTCAGTGGTGGGTTTTTCAGTGGTGGGTTGATGGTTGGCCTCCATGATCTGAAAGGTCCCTCCCAACCTGGACAATTCCATGATTCCATGTGGTCCTGACTGGTCCCCATCCCTTCATCTCATCTCCCTTCATTGCTTCCAGCAAGACTTTGCTGTGTTTACTGTGAGGAGAACATCTCCCCCCTGGAAATATCTGACTGTCCTGATTAGAAACGTGGTGGGGGAGCAGGGGAGGGCTCCTTCCCTTTGAAATACCTCCTGGATTGATTCTTCTTGTCCCCTGAACAAAAGCCACCGCAGACAAACACAGCTCAGCTTCACGGTGTGGAGTTGCAGCCTGCCTTTCATCCCGGGGGAAGAGAAACCAGCAGAACTCTGAAAGTTGGGGGGAAAATAGAAAAAAACCTTCAAAGCCTCGTCGGTGTCACCTGTCACCGGGAGTGACAGGACATTCAAAGCTTCTGCCTGATGTTCTGCGGCTGTTACCAGGCTCTCCTTGCTACTGTTGGGAAAAGAAAGGCTTTCAAAGATCGTTCTAATTTTTTTTTTTGACATCTAATGACAAGCCTCGGCGGGTGGGGAGATGTTGGGGGGTGGGTGGGAATGTATTCCTTCCTCCACCGCCTGTGTGTAGAGGCACAGAACTAGGTTGGAGCGCCAGCTGATTCTCAAAAGTCTGGCTTTGAAGTGCCTGAAAAGAAGCTTGGATCCACCTTCCATGATGTGGAAGAGCCTGCAGACTCTGAGCAACTGGTCACGTTTGACTTGGAAGCACAAAACAACCCTGGACATATTCTGCCATGGCAGGATAAGCATCTGGCCACCTCCACAACCTCCATCGCTGGACACAAGCGTTCTCCAGCTCCCTCTTGGAGGCAGGAGCATCTCATGGCTGGTATTTAATAAATAGCCTGGAAAATGAGCCAAGACTGAGTGATTGAGCCCCATCTCCCATGGAGGGGTGGAGACTGAGGTGATGCTGGCATGGACACCTGGGGAGGAAGAATTCTGGGCACCGATATAAGTTCAGGGTGGACCTGCTGGAAAGCTCTTCTGAGGAAAAGGAACTGCAGGTCCTGGTAGATGGTAAACTCTCCATGAGCCAGCAACATGCCCTGGTGGCCAAGAGGCCAATGGAATCCTGCCCAGGAGGTGGGGGAAGGTCGCTCTCCCCCTCTGCTCTGCACTGGGGAGGCCCCAGCTGGAGCACTGGGACCAGTTCTGGGCTCCCCAGTTCAAAAGAGACTGGGAACTGCTGGAGAGAGTCCAGCGCAGGGCAACCAAGATGTTGAAGGGGTTGGAGCATCTCCCTGAGGAGGAAAGGCTGAGAGAGCTGGGACTCTGGAGCCTGGAGAAGAGAAGGCTGAGGGGAGACCTTCTTCATGCTCCCAAGGATCTGAAGGGTGGGCTGAAGGAGGATGGAGCCGGACTCTTCTCAGTGGGTCCCAGGGACAGGACGAGGGGCAACAGGCACAAGCTGGGACACGGGAAGTTCCATTGGAATATGAGGAGGAACTTGTTTGGGGTGAGGGTGTCAGAACCCTGGCAGGGGCTGCCCAGGGAGGGTGTGGAGTCCCCTTCTCTGGAGACCTTCAAGCCCCTCCTGGATGCACCAGTGGTGTCAGGAGAGACCTGAGGGGTTGCTGGCAGCCTTGGACCTGGGGCAGCTGGGTTGTCTCTGGGTGGAGAGATGCTGGGAGCAGCCAACACTGTCTAAAAAGGATATTTTGGGTACAAAATTTTTCTCCTCGGGTTAGTCAGGGCAGGAAGGTTGTGTTTTTCTGGTGGACACCCAGGTGGTTTGGGAGAGGGGAGGAGGAAGGATGGCTGTGTGTCCATGCTGCTACAGATCTTGGTCTCTGCCTGCTTCCAGGTACGTTTGTATCGCCATGGAGGCCCTGGACCAGCTCCTCATGGCCTGCCACTGCCAGAGCATCAACCTCTTTGTGGAGAGCTTCCTGAAGATGGTAGCAAAGCTGCTGGAGTCAGAGAAGCCCAACCTGCAGATCCTGGGGACCAACTCGGTGAGTAGACACGCAGGGGGAGGTGGCAGCGCCCTGCTCCCCCTTGTCCTTGGCTTTCCACCACAGTGCCAGGGCAAAGAACTTTGTTGAGAAAGGATGGAGAAGATCTATGGTGTCCCCTCTCGTGTGTCCTGCCATGTGTGAGGTTTTGGAGACTCCATCTGTGCTGCTCACCCCCTGTCTCTGCTGCTTGACGTCGGTGACCAGCTGCTGGTCTCTGATCTCTCTGCCCTCTCTTGAATTCAGCTTTTCCACAATGGGCCCGAGGACATGGGGGCTGTCAGCAGTTTGGGACAATAGACCAACTCAGGAGATGATCCCTGTGGATTTTGGGAGCTCTTTGTGCTCAGAAAAGGGCTGGCTGAAACCGAGCTGCCACTCGCAGTCGGTGGCGTAGTGGGGCTGGAGATGTGTTGGTCACAGACATCGAACGAGGGGAAAGGAGATGAACAAAGGTGACGTTTTCCCAGCACCCAAAGTGCTGGTCATGGTTGGCAGCCACCAGCCACATGTGCATGGCCTTTCTGCTGGTTTTTACTGGGAACACTGTGTGTACCCAACACTGGAGCTAGTGAGGGCACTGCCAATGGACAGGCTTCCTCTGCTGGAGAGTAGGAAGGGTCTAGACAGGCTGAATGGATGGGTCAAGGTCAATGGGATGAGGTTCAACAAGGCCAAGTGCTGGGTCCTGCCCTTGGGTCACACCAACCCCATGGATGCTCCAGGCTGGGGACAGAGTGGCTGGAGCTGCCTGGGGGAAAAGGACCTGGGGGTTTTGGTTGACAGTGACTGGACATGAGCCAGCAGTGTGCCCAGGTGGCCAAGAAGGCCACCAGCATCCTGGCTTGTACCAGCAATAGTGTGGCCAGCAGGACTGGGGCAGGGATGGTCCCCCTGGACTGGGCACTGGTGAGGTCCCACCTCAAGTGCTGTGTCCAGTTCTGGGCCCCTCACTCCGAGGAAGACCTTGAGGGGCTGGAGGGTGTCTAGAGAAGGGCAATGGAGCTGGTGAGGGGTCTGGAGACTGAGGAGAACGGTCTGGAGAACTTCTGAGGAGCAGCTGAGGGAGCTGGGGGTGTTCAGCCTGGAGAAAAGGAGGCTGAGGGGAGACCTTCTTGCTCTCTACAACTCCCTGAAAGGAGGATGTAGCCAGGTGAGGTCGGTCTCTTCTCCCAAGGAACAGACCATGAGACAAGAGGAAATGGCCTCAAGTTGCCCCAGGGGAGGTTTAGGATGGAGATTGGGAGAAATTTCTTCCTGGAAAGGGTTGTGAAGCCTTGGCAGAGGCTGCCCAGGTGGAGTCCCCATCTCTGGAGGGATTTCAAAGCCAGGCAGATGTGGTGCTGAGGGACATGGGTCAGTAGTGGGTTTGTGATGGTTGGCCGTGATGATCTGAAAGGTCTTTTCCAACTCCATGATTCAGCAAACTGCCCCCAGCACAGAGATCCTGAATCATGGAGGCATTGGGTCAAGGTGGGACTGACCTTTGGAGAAGAAAGCCCTGTGCTCCGGTCCCTGTGGAGAGCAGAGGTGGTCCTGGACCACGGAGAAGTGTTTCCTTAGCTCTGGAATCATGCAGGGGTGTTTTAATGAGGAGCCCAGAGCAGGAATGATGCTTCAGTGATGCTTTTTTCTGGCTCCTGGAGCGTGACGGCGTGCAGAGGGCAAATGGCACGGCAAACTCGTGGGCTCTTATGGAAAAGTGAGTAATGATAATGAGACACTTCTTCCTCTCTCTGCTAATGAGGAACGCGCCGCGGGCTCGTGCTTAATTAGAGGGTGCTGTCTCAAGCAATCTTCACAATAAAGGAGCTGATGGCGAAGGCGGGAGGAGGTTGTTTATAGAAACCTGCTCCAAGTTGAGTCATCCTCACGGCGGCGTGAAAGGAAGAAATCTGGCCTGGAACACATCCCCCACCTCTCCTGGGGATGAGGTGTCACACTGCAGGGGGGTCCCAATCCCAGGGGACCAGCCAGCGGCCTCGCTGGAGGTGGTGGCAGGGAAAATCCAACATCCCCTCCTTGCTGTAACCCCGTCCTCTAATCCCCCCGGGGTGAACATATGGAGCTGCAGCTTAAAGCCACTTTGGCTTCTCATCCTCATTAGGAGGCTGCTGGGCAACCTCCTCCCTTCGGGGAGGAACCCTCTAATTTCCAGCTCCATGTCACTCCCGTTATTGTTTTTCCTCAAACCAACATCGATCTTTCCTTTGAACAGCTCTTCCCCCACCTTGATGTTCCTCTTCTGATGTATTTGTGTCTGATGTATTTATAGGTGGCACCGTTATCCCTTCCCAGCCCTTCACAGAATCACAGAATGCTCTGGGGTTGGAAGGGACCTCTGGAGATCATCTCCTCCAACCCCCACCCACAGCAGGGCCCACAGGAACGTGTCCGGGTGGGGTTGGAATGTCTCCAGAGAAGGAGACTCCCCCACCTATCTGGGCAGCCTCTGCCAGGGCTCTGACACCCTCNATTCAATTGCACTTCAGGGTTTTAAACTCTTCTCTCGGTGGAAATATGTCCCAAAGCTGCTCTCCGGGCAGGGAGCTGAATCATAAAATCATAGGATCACGGAGTGGTTTTTGTGGGAAGGGATCTTTCAAGGCCACCCAGTGCCACCCCCTGCCCTGGGCAGGGACACCTCCCACCGCACCAGGTGGCTCCAAGCCCCATCCAACCTGGCCTTGAACCCCTCCAGGGATGGGGCAGCCACAGCTTCTCTGGCCAACCTGGGCCAGGCTCTCACCACCCTTGGTATAAAAAATGCCTTCCTTCCATCTAGCCTGAATCTTCCCTCTTTTGATTTAAAGCCATCACTCCTTCTCCTGCATCCCAGAGCTGGAGGCAGCTTCCAGGACAGCCCCTTGAGGGACACCACTCATCACCGGTCCCCAGCAGGACATGGAACTGTGTTGCTGGTGTGGGTTGAAAATCCCTTGGGTGGGCTGAAAATCCAGTGGGCTGAATCCAGTGGGTGGGCTGAAAATTCCTTCTTGGCCATGGGGAGGTTGAGTTGACTCTTCCAGCGCTTCCACAGGGTGCCCCATTACTGCTCCTCTGCACCCTGTTCTTGCCTCCACTTGCTGGTGGAGATGCCATGAGCTTAAAAAAAGCACACCCTACTTTGTGCTTTGTCGGGAGCAGAGGTTCCTTACGTAACAGCCCTGCGTTTTTCTGGTGAGTAAGAGGAGTTTTATCAGCTGGAACGGGTCCCTGTGCTCCGGGAACAATTCCTGGTGGGGCTGAGACAGCTCCTTTGCTTGCGCACAGCCAGCCCGTGCAGCTGAGGGTATTAATAACCTGGCACAGCGGGTGCCTGCTAATGATAGAACCATGGAATGGCTTGGGTGGGAAGGGACCTTCAAGATCATCCAGTGCCACCCCCTGCCCTGGGCAGGGACACCTCCCACCACCCCAGGTGGCTCCAAGCCCCCTCCAGCCTGGCCTTGAACCCCTCCAGGGATGGGGCAGCCACAGCTTCTCTGGGCAACCTGGGCCAGGCTCTCACCACCCTCACCCCAAAGAAGTTCTTCCCCACATCTCAGCTCCATCAGTGCCAGGAAAGCTGGGGAAGGACTCTTGATGAAGGAGGGGAGCCCTAGGACAAGGAGGAAGGGTTTGACCCTGAAAGAGGGGAGATGGAGATGGGATGTGGGGAAGAACTTCGTTGGTGTGAGGTTGGTGAGAGCCTCGTTACACCCCTTGATGTCCTTTACAGGCACCGCTGGGGCTTGGGGTGAGGTTTGCAGTGTCCTCAGCCAGGCCTGGGTGCTGCTGGAGCTTGGTGGGACAATCTGATGGCACGTTCCTGCTGGAGAACCCTATGTCCTGGGCAACCTGGCTTGTCACCCCGAGCTGCTGTTGTGAAGAGCCCTTCGTTGTGGTGCTGAAGCCCACAAGCGTGGGCTGGTTTGGGGAGGAATTTTAAGGATATCGTTGTTGTCATGTCCTTTTTTCTTCTTCCCTAGTTCGTGAAGTTTGCCAACATCGAGGAGGACACCCCATCCTACCACCGCAGCTACGACTTCTTCGTCTCCCGCTTCAGCGAGATGTGCCACTCCAGCCACGATGACCTGGACATCCGGACCAAGTGAGTGCCACCAGTGGGGTGTCCCTGGTCCCACTGGCCCTGGGGGTGCTCCCCTGTGCCCCCCCAACCTCTGCCTTTCCTTGAGAACCTCCTGCTTTTGGGGATGGGATGGGATGGATGAAGGCCCCAGGGACCGATTGCTTTGTGGTGTGATGGAGATGCAGTGATTCCCTGGAGATGGGCACATTCAGGATGCTCTTCTCTCTCCCCCATGATTTTCCCAGCTTTAAACCTTCTTGGTTATTTGGAAAGTTGGAACAGGAAGCAGAAAGCCACAGTGGAGCCCGTGTCCAGCCATGGTTTGGGTTTGCTGTCCTGAGAGCAGGGCCGATGTCCTCGCTGTGACCACAGCTGGTGGCAGAACAAGGGACAAACTTGCCCTTGGGCTTCTGACTTCAGTTCTTTGGGCAAAATGTGAGCAGGTAAACTGAAAACAGGGTGACCTTGGTGCATCTCCAGGCTTTAGCCTGGAGTAAAGGAGGCTGAGGGAGACCTTCTCCCTCTCTACAACTCCCTGAAAGGAGGGTGTAGCCAGGTGGATCGGTCTCTTCTCCCAAGGAACAGGCCATGGGACAAAAGGAAACGGCCTCAATTTGCTCCAGGGGAGGTTTAGGGTGGAGACTGGGAAAATTTCTTCCTGGAAAGGGTGGTGAAGCCTTGGGAGAGGCTGCCCAGGGCGGGGGTGGGGTCCTCATCCCTGGAAGGATGTCAAAGCTGGGCAGACGTGGTGCTGAGGGACATGGGTCAGTGGTGGGTTTGTCAGTGCTGGGTTGATGGTTGAACTCCATGATCTGAAAGGTCTCTTCCAACCTGGACAATTCTATGATTCCTCAGGGGCATGTAAACCACCCCCAGAGGTGTCCATCACCCTGGGGAGCCTTCCTGGCTGCCTTGGAAAGGCACGTTGAGTCCATGGGTCTGTGATCTTTAAGCACTTCTCACCTTTGCTCCAGGACTGGGGCCTTCAGGTGTCTGGAGCTCGGGACAGGAGGCAAGGAAATGACCCTGGCCCCCAGAAGGAAGGATGATGATGATGGGAAGAGGTCCTCCAACCTTAGCAGAATGAATATTTACTCCAAAAACTGCCTCCTGCAGTAACTGCTCTGTTATTTTCCACCTTTAGAGGCGGTTCCATCTCTCTGGATGGCATGGAGGGCTGGCTTGCTTTGCTGTGACGGGAAGCATGCCCCTGAGGGGATTAATTACAGCTAAAGCAGACAGATTAATGTTGTTTACAGCTGCCAAGGCCAGGGCTGTCACTGGTGGGCTTCAAACGTCCCCGTGAGGCACCGACAGCACCCCTGGCTCCTGCTGGGGAGCTCTGGGCAGGAGGCCACCGCTGCCAGGGACAGCTTTGATGCAGAGCCCAGATGTCAGGGCAGTGTTTGAGCACATCAGTTTGATGCTGTTCCCAGAGCTGCTCTACCAGGGACAGGTTTTCTTCCAGAGGGCTGGTGTTCTCCTGTCCTGATGGAGATCACGGAATCAGGGAGTTGTCAGGGTTGGAAGGGACCTCTCGATATCATCCAGCCCAACTCCTCTGCTAAAGCAGGGGTGCCCAGGGCAGATCCCTCAGGCTTGAAGGTCTCCAGAGAAGGGGACTCCACACCCTCCCTGGGCAGCCTCTGCCAGGGCTCTGACACCCTCACCCCAAAGAAGCTCCTCCTCATGTTGAGGTGGAACTTTTCATGTCCCAGCTTGTGCCCGTTGCCCCTCGTCCTGTCCCTGGGACCCACTGAGAAGAGTCCGGCTCCGTCCTCCTTCAGCCCACCCTTCAGATCCTTGGGAGCATGAAGAAGGTCTCCCCTCAGCCTTCTCTTCTCCAGGCTCCAGAGTCCCAGCTCTCTCAGCCTTTCCTCCTCAGGGAGATGCTCCAGTCCCTTAATCATTGGAGCCTTGTGGCTCCAAGGACCGAGCTTCCTTCCTTTTAACCCTGCAGACTCCCAGGGCTGGGGTTTGTTGTTTGATTTCTTCTTTTTTCCCTCAAGGAATTAATGCAGAAGGCTCGTTATTTTCACTTGACCTTCAGGGCAGCGGTCAGGCCGGCTAAATTGCGTTGGAGACTTCCAAGAGAGGGATTCTGCAGCTCCTGTAATTACAAAGGAGTGCTCTGCTTTGCTGGGCCCTCGGAGCTGCTCCTTCCTCAAGAGCGGCGTCTCGCTCTGATTATTGCCTTGATTAGATCTGCAGAATGTGTCGGGGAGACCTCAGAGCTGGTTATTTAACGGGTTTATTTCTGCAGATAAGCATTTGCTGTCTTTCTCAGGCATGACGTTTGCTATGAAGACAGGCTGAGAGAGTTGAGGGGTTCAGCCTGGAGAAGAGGAGGCTCCATGGAGACCTTAGAGCCCCTTCCAGTCCCTNATCTTTAAGATCCCTTCCAACTCCAACTGTTCTATGAAATAACATCAGTTATGAAATAGATATGTAGCTTTTTGGTGTCCGTTTGTCCCCCAGGATCCGCATGTCCGGCATTAAAGGTCTGCAGGGGGTGGTGAGGAAGACGGTGAACGACGAGCTCCAGGCCAACATCTGGGACCCACAGCACATGGACAAAATCGTGCCCTCCCTGCTCTTCAACCTCCAGCACGTGGAGGAGACCGAGAGGTGGGTTCTCACTGCTGCCAGGACCCACCAGGTGGCTTCAGGGGTGCTTTTGGCCAGAGGGAAACCCTCTGAAGGATGCCACAGGTGGCAGGAGCTCTTTGTTTAGGTTATTGCTCCCTTGGATGCTGAAGGACACTGTGGTTCTGGGGAGAAAAAAGGTCTTGGTGCCATCCCCACAGTGAAATCGTGCTGTTTGCAAAGGCTCTGAAATGCCTGGTTGGTGGGCTGGCCTTTGCTGGTGGCGAAATTCCTGCTTAAATGCCACCAGAGCAGTTATTTTTAAGCCAAGGCAGGAGGAATGTGAGGAAGGGAGATATAGAAAGGACATGGAGCTGATGGAACAGGTCCAGCAGAGGGTCACAAAGATGAAGACAGGCTGAGAGAGCTGGGGCTGTTCAGCCTGGAGAAGAGAAGGCTCCAGGGAGACCTGGTATCAACCTTCCAGGATCTGAAGGGAGCTCCAGGAGAGCTGGAGAGGGACTCTTGGTCAGGGAGTGGAGGGACAAGACAAGGGGAAATGATTTTATATTGGAAGAGGGGAGATTTAGATGAGATCTTAGGCAGAAATTCTTTGGTGTGAGGGTGGTGAGGCACTGGAACAGGTTGGCCAGAGAAGCTGTGGCTGCCCCATCCCTGGAGGGGTTCAAGGCCAGGCTGGATGGGTTTTGGAGCCACCTGGTGTGGTGGGAGGTGTCCCTGCCCAGGGCAGGGGGGTTGGAACTGGATGATCTTGAAGGTCCCTTCCAATTCTAAGCATTCTATGATTCTATGAAATAGGAATTTGCTCCCTGTCCGTCCATCCTTCCAGTGTCATCCCCTCCTGCCCCCTGCCAGCTCTCTGCTGGCCACCAGCTGGGGGTTTGATGGGGAGCTGCTGAGCTGAGAAGCGCGGATTGGAGAAGAGGGCATGGATTCCTCCTGGGCTTCTCCTTTTGAAGGTTAAGAGCGACGTGCCAGCCCCAGGAAGCTGGCTTCTGGCCAGATGCCTTTTACTTTTTCCCTGTAAACTGAAGCTCCGAGGTGATAAAATCATTTTATGGAGCTTGTGTGACGCCAGACGAGGCCGAGTGTTGGAAAAAGGGATGGATCTCCCCTGGGATGTGTGTGTTGAGGGTGACTGGTGCCAGGCTGTAACTGCTTTGCTCTTTGTCCATCTTTGGAGAACGTTATGTCCTGTGTCCTCCCCCATAAAATCCTTCCCCCTGCCCTAAGCAGGGTCACCTCCCACCACACCAGGTGGCTCCAAGCCCCCTCCAGCCTGGCCTTGAACCCCTCCAGGGATGGGGCATCCATAACTTCTCTGGATCAGGCTCTCACCACCCTCCCACCAAAGAAGTTCTTCCCCACATCTCAGCTCCATCTCCCCTCTTTCAGGGTCAAACCCTTCCCCCTCATCCTAGGGCTCTTCTCCCACATCAACAGTCCCTCCCCAGCTTTTCTGGATCCAGTAGCACGTTCTCCCTGGGCTCTGCTGGGATGGAGCTGCTCCATCCCTCTGGCGAGGTGACATTTGGTGGCCCTGGGGCTGTGCGAGGGGTCACCCAGACAGATGCCACAACCCCTTTTTGTCCTCCAAGCCTCCCTGGTTGGGTTCTGTGCCTCTTCTCCCTCCTTGGTGTAGCTCTCATCACCTCCTCTGCTTTCACAGCCGTTCCCCCTCCCCACTCCAAGCCACCGAGAAGGAGAAGGAGAGTCCCACGGAGCTGGCAGAGAGGTGCCTGCGGGAGCTGCTGGGCCGAGCAGCCTATGGCAACATCAAGAATGCCATCAAACCCGTCCTCATGTAAGTCACTCATCCTTTGGTTTTTTTTTTGGCATGAGGGAAACTGAGGCAGAGGGGAATGGGATGCTCTGGCTCCCCTGGGCACAGGGATGGAGATGGGGGCTGGATTCCAGGCTCATTTTTGGGTGCAACGTGGAAGGTGGCATGGGATGGATACCAGTCGTTGGGAAAAGTCACCCTGGAGAAGGATCTGTGTCCCTGCCCTCCCCCGGAGTGTTCCCTCCTTGCTCCCCCTCCTGGAGCTGCTCTGAACTCCTGCAGGGTTTGGGGGACCCACACTTACTTTCCCCTTCCTTTCCATCTCTCTTCTCCAGCCACCTGGACAACCACTCGCTCTGGGAGCCCAAGATCTTTGCCACGTGCTGCTTCAGGATCATCATGTACTCCATCCAGGTGGGCACCCCAACTGGTGGCACCGGTGGCTCTTTTTGGATGCCACTCCCTGAGCTTGTATCTCAGACACTGGGGACCAATTCCCTTCCCTTCTCGGGAGAAAGCAAAGCCCTGTTGAATCCCATGGGCTGGCAAGTGCTCCCAGAGGAGCTGTTGGGCTCCGATGGAAAAGCTGCTTCGTTCCAGATCCCTGTAAATAAACCCAATCCCTGCAGGAAAACAACAACAATAAAAAAAAAAACAGAGAGGGGTTTTCTGGGGTAAAACATTCCCTGGGCAAAGCAGGCATTCCAGCCCAGCATCTCTGTCCTCAGACATGGGGGTGCTTGGGGATGTGATTGGGAAAGTGATGGGGAAAGGTCCACCCTTTCCTGGTGGACAACAGGATGCCCATGAACCAGCAATTTGCCCTGGTGGCCAAGAAGGTCAAGGGTGTCCTGGGGGCATCAAGGAGAGTGTGGCCAGCAGGTGGAGGGAGGTCATCCTGCCCCTCTGCTCTGCCCTGGGGAGGCTCCATCTGGAGCACTGGGACCGGTTCTGGGCTCCCNCCCTTCCAACCCCAGAGCATTCTGTGATTCTGTGATTCTTCTCTTTTGGACTCGGCCAAGCCATGGCTCTGCTTGGAGAAGTCTTACAGAGGAAGGGATCTCCTCCCCCTGCTCTCGTGTCTGGTTTTTAATCCCATAAACTGCCTAAAACCCTGTTACAGCTCTACTAGATTCGATCAAATCCTGTTAATGCCTGTTGGAGGTGTAAGGTCACAGTGACTCAGCAGGACCCTTTTGAAGTATAGACGCGTTTGGGAAACCCTGGCAAAATCAAATCCCTTCCCCCTGGCATCCCCGGGATTAATTGCCACAATTTCCTTAGATCCATACAGCTCTTTAGACCGATTTTTCCAGTGCAAATTGCTCCGAGCTCTTTCCCACTTGTGTAAAACATCTTCCTCCAGGTTCTTCCTCTCATTCTGCATCCAGAGATGGGTTGGGATGAGCCAGGCAGGGACACACAGGCAGGATTTGTCCCCGGTGGCCACGTTGGTCACCGAAATGGGCTGTCACCTCATGCACCCAGCACCTGAGCTGATGCTGATGTTCTCTTTCCAGCCGCAGCATTCCCACCTGGTGATCCAGCAGCTCCTGGGGCACCTGGATGCCAACAGCAAGAGCGCGGCCACCGTGCGGGCAGGCATCGTGGAGGTCCTCTCCGAGGCAGCTGTGATTGCAGCCTCCGGATCTGTTGGTAAGTGGGTGAATTCACCCTCTCCATCCATCTTTTCACCCTTTTATTTGGGGAGGGCATTGAGGAGGTGTCAGAAGTTTGGACTGGGCTCTGGTTGAGCTGGAGCATCTACTCTGGAGCACCCAGGGGTGCTGGGGATGTGTTGGGTGCTCTTTTGGTGCTCCCAAGCGCAGCACCCATTCCCAGGTGGAGTCAGCCAAACCCAGAGGGCTGGATGCGATGCCTGCCTTTCCCGTGGCAGGGGACAAAGGAATTTTCAGGGGCCTTTGTTGAATAGAATCATAAAATCATAGAATTGTCCAGGTTGGAAGGGACCTTTCAGATCATGGAGTCCAATCATCCACCCAACACTGACAAACCCACCACTGACCCATGTCCCTCAGCACCACGTCTGCCCAGCTTTGACATCCCTCGAGGGATGGGGACTCCACCACTGCCCTGGGCAGCCTCTGCCAAGGCTTCACAACCCTTTCCAGGAAGAAATTCCTCCCAATATCCCTCCTAAACCTCCCCTGGCACAACTTGAGGCCATTTTCTCTTGTCCCATGGTTTGTTCCTTGGGAGAAGAGACCAAACCCCCTGGCTACACCCTCCTTTCAAGGAGTTGTAGAGAGGGAGGAGGTCTCCCCTCAGCCTCCTCTTCTCCAGGCTGAACATCTCCAGCTCCCTCAGCCGCTCCTCACAAGACTTGTGCTCTAAAATGAGAATCATATAATTGTTATGGTTGGAAGGGACTTTTAAGTTCATCACGTCCAACCATCAACCCAACACTGACAAAACCATGTCCCTCAGCACCATGTCTGCTTACCTGAGGGTGCTCCTGGAAGGACATTTCTCTCCTGTCTTGCCTGGGGGAGCTGGTGGGGTCAAAATTCACTGTGTGTTTGGCCAAACTTGTTTTCAACCCATTTATGGGGTGGTGGGAGGTAGAAACCACACTGTCCAGGGGGTGAAACTCCAACCTTCATCTCCATGGGGTTGACCACCGCTCTTCTCAGGAGTGGGTCCACCATCTCTTCTCCTCTTGCCCCCCAGGCCCCACGGTGCTGGAGGTGTTTAACACCCTCCTGAGGCAGCTACGGCTCAGCATCGACTACGCGCTGACGGGCAGCTACGATGGCGGCGCTGGTGGTGGCACCAAGATCATCAAGGAGCACGAGGAGAGGATGTTCCAGGAGGCCGTCATCAAAACCATAGGTGAGATGGCCTGCAGTGTCACAGTCTGAAGAAGCCACAACAATTTGGCATTGTTTTGACAATTATTCTCTCACCTGATGACCCCTCTCCAGCTGGGAAGGGGAATGTCCCCTCAGCAAGTTTGCTGAAGATACAAAGCTGGGAGGGGTGGCTGATACAGCAGAAGGCTGTGCCACCATCTGGCAGGACCTGGACAGGCTGGAGAGCTGGACAGAGGAGAACCTGGTGAAGTTCAACCAGGGCAAGTGTCAGGTCCTGCCCCTGAGGAGGAATCACCCCCTGAACCAAGACAGGTTGGGGGGGACCTGCTGGAGAGAGCTCTGAGGAAAGAGACCTGGGAGTCCTGGTGGACACCAGGATGCCCAGGAGCCACCAATGGGCCCTGGTGGCCAAGAAGGCAAATGGCATCCTGGGGGGGAATCAAGAAGAGTGTGTCCAGCAGGTGTAGGGAGGTCATCCTGCCCCTCTGCTCTGCCCTGGGGAGGCCACCTCTGGAGCACTGGGACCAGTTCTGGGCTCCCCAGTTCCAGAAGGACAGGGAACTGCTGGAGAGGGGACAGCAGAGGGCTACAAAGATGATGAGGTGTTGGACTAGATGATCTCCAGAGGTCCCGTCCAACCCCATATCAGTCTGTGATTCTGTGCATTGGGAAAAGACAAGGAAACCCAAGGGTTGAAATATAAACAGATTTAATAGAAAAAGATGAGATGATTAACATTAATGATCCGAAAGAACCAATATTGGTCTCGATACTGATATAAAATACCCAAGGATTATACTCAACCCATCAGAGGAAGCTGATCACTCCCAGCAGGGGAGTGTCCCTGCATCTGAGAGCTCAAAAACACCAAGACCTTGAAACCTGTAGCTCAGAGCTGGCTGTAAAGTCAATATTTTCACCAACTCAGACCCTAGAATCTTCTAAAGCCACCCTTTCCCCAAGCATTCGAAGAGACCTTACTGAAAATGAGAGTTATGGAGAGAGAAATTAATCCTGTGGGGGTCACCCCCTGCGCAGTGGGTTTCTGCCTGGTGACCCACCAGGATTATCTGGGATGAAGGAGAGTCACCCTCGTCTGAAAGCCCTGATGGGAAATGGGATTTATCCATGGCAGGCATGGCAGCGGGTTATCGGCAGGTGGCATTGCAACCCCAGCCATCCCCACCAGAGCTGTCCTGAGAGGCAGAGACCTCCTCCACCCTGGGCAGGAGACCTTGGGGAAGGGGAGGAGAAGAAGGAAAGAGGGCAGACATCAGCCTCCTGCAGCCTCTGGGGATAGAATCATAGAATCAAAGAAATGTTTGGGTGGGAAGACACCTTAAAGCCACTCCAGAGCCACCCCCTGCCCTGGGTAGGGACACCTCCCACCACCCCAGGTGGCTCCAAGCCCCCTCCAGCCTGGCCTTGAACCCCTCCAGGGATGGGACAGCCACAGCTTCTCTGGGCAACCTGNCAGCCTGGGATTTGTGCTTGGGATTGCCCTGACCCACATGCAAGCCATTGCGTTTGGGGTTTCCATGGGTCCACCTGGACCACACAGAACATGGAACCACCACATGGAACCACCCTGAAGGCAAAGATGCCTGGGGATCCAGGTAGACCTCGTCCTGTCCCAGCCTGGTTTTGGGGGTCCAGCAGGTGGACAGACCCCTCAGCACTGGGTTCTTCATGGGGGGGGTCTGTGCCTCACATGCTGCCACCAATGCTCTTGTCCCCGCAGGGTCCTTTGCCAGCACACTGCCCACCTACCAGCAGTCGGAGGTGATGGTCTTCATCATGAACAAGGTGCCGCTGCCGTCCACACAGCAGCCCATCGAGGCTGGCAAAGCTGGGTGAGAATGGAGACCTTCCTCTCTCCTCCTCCTCCCTCCTCTGTGTGCGGGCTTTGAACGGTGGTGGGGCTGAAAGGGCTGGGGAGCTCCTGTTCCTACCTTGAGGTGGCCTTTGTTGGGGGACAGAGTGGGATATGGGGGCTTTATTGGAAAGGCTGAGCGTTGGGAGCTTCCACAAAAGCTGAGCAATGGGTGATTCTTCTTAAAAATGCTCTGCTGCTGGTGACAATGGGACGTGCACCTCGAAATACTGGAGCATCAAGGAGGGTTAGAACCAAAAAGAAGGGGTTTCCAAGCAGTGGGTGCTGTGGTGGGACTCTACATTGCTGAAAAGAACACTTCTTGGGGGGTGACTCCAGGTGTCTGGGGGAAGCGAGGTGGCCACTGGCAAGCTGGCGTTGCCCCTGGCTTTTGGGAAGCTGGGGCCACCAAGATGCTCAGAGGGCTGGAGCACCTCTCCCATGAGGACAGGCTGAGGGAGCTGGGGCTGTTCAGCCTGGAGAAGAGAAGGCTCTGGGGAGACCTGAGCGCAGCCTTCCAGGATCTGAAGGGAGCTCCAGGAGAGCTGGAGAGGGACTCTTGGTCAGGGAGTGGAGTCACAGGATGAAGGATAAGAGTTTTGAATTGGAAGAGGGGAGATTTAGATGAGATCTTAGGAAGAAATTCTTTGGTGTGAGGGTGGTGAGGCACTGGAAGAGGTTGTCCAGAGAAGCTGTGGCTGCCCCATCCCTGGAGTGGTTCAAGGCCAGGCTGGATGGGGCTTGGAGCCACCTGGGGTGGTGGGAGGTGTGCCTGCCCAGGGCAGGGGGGTTGGAACTGGGTGATCTTGAAGGTCCTTCCCAACTCTAACCATTCCATGACTCCATGGTGTGTGGCTTCGTGCTTCACCGCCTCCCCGCTCCGAGCTTTTATTAGCACCGGTGGAGGACGAGAAGAAAAGGGGAAAACACCCAAACAACATAATTGCTTCAGAAGTGTGGGGGCAGGCCGTGAGAGCTATTTGGAGCCGGGGTATCGGCACTGAAACATGTAGGTAAGGAGCAAACCAGATTTCCAGGTTATATTTGTCTCCCCAGCACCGTCGGGCTCTTCCCAATTGTCTCTGGTGGGAGGAGGAGGCTTTGCCGGCTGGTGGGAGCCACCACGCTCCACTCCTCGCTCTCACGGGGGTAATTCCCAACTCCAGCATTCAATCCCAGTTCACATACTGAGAGACACACTGGGAACTACTCGCCCAGGGCAGCTTTCCTCCCCAGAAGGGTAGAATGGGGCTTGTAGCCCCAGGATGGTGGTCACTTCTCGGTGCTGGGCTGATTCTCCAAGGCTGTTTGTCATGGTCCTTTATCAGCTTTCCTCAGGGAGGGGTTTTTATCTTGTCTGACGCCGTGTGAAGGATGGAGCTTGCTCTGGAGGAGGTGTAGGTGACCCCCAGGAGTTTGTGGAGGAGCCACAGCCTGGGGTTTGACTGCTCTTTGTGGTGCAGCTCAGTCCCTGGGCAGCAGAAAGACTCATGGGTGATGGGACAACCTGGAAATCCCTGTGTCCCCTTCCAGGGCTAGGAAAGACTGAGGTCAGACCGCAGAGAATTCAAGATTTCCTCTTTTTTTTTGCATAAAAACCTCTCTCACGCCGCTGAAGTGGAAGTGTGGCTCGTGGTGGCTTTTGCAAGAATCAAGAGTTGAGCAAGGAGAGGAGTCTCTCCATGGGCAGGAGGGCTCGGGGCTTCCTCCCACCCATTTTCAGCTGCTTGAAAGTGAGGAACCTGCTCAGAGCTGGAGCCTGGTGTCCCTCGAGAGCTGCTGTTGGGATGGGCACATCCAGAGGGTGGTTGGTTCATCATCCTGAGCCCACCTGAAGTGTGTACCTCACTTAAGTGTATACCTTAAGTATGTACTTAAATAATCATTATTCCTTCAGCATCCTTTTTGCTGGCTGTTAAATCCGGAGCTGGATTGCTGGAGACCTCTACGGGATGACTTTTTGTGGTAGTGACTCCTGGTCCTGCCCTTTCTGAGGCTTCTCCCTCCTTTGGGGTGGGAAGGAGGGTTTTCTTGTTTTCACTTGGATTTTTACCATTTCTTTCTTCTTCTCCCTGACAGGGAGAACCGGAATCGGCTGACGCAGATCATGCTCCTGAAGTCCCTCTTGCAGGTATGAACATGTCATCGTCCCCACAGAAGGGTCCGACCCCCCTGAGACCTGTGGGGTCACAGAATCTCAGAGTGATACGGGCTTGGAAGGGACCTCTGGAGATCACCTCCTCCAACCCCCACCCAGAGCAGGTCCCACGGGAACGTGTCCAGGTGGGGTTTGAATGTCTCCAGAGAAGGAGACTCCCCCACCTCTCTGGGCAGCCTTTGAGTCCCCAAATTCTGGTGTGACCCTCTCCCCTGGGGTGGTTTGGGAAGACCTCAAGCTGTCCTTAGTGTCCTCTGCTTGCATCCCCTCTTTCTTGGCGTGTTCTAACCTCCTCCAAGTGACACTCTCATGTTGTCTCCCTTTTTCTTTGATGTTTGCAGGTCTCTGTGGGCTTCCAGTGCAGTAACATGCTCACAGCGCTTCCCAGCGCCTTCCTGGACAGGCTGCTCTCCTCAGCCCTCATGGAGGATGCTGAAATCCGTCTCTTTGTCCTCGAGATCCTCATCAGCTTCATCGATCGCCACGGGAACCGGCAGAAATTCTCCCCCATCAGGTAATGTCCCCAACAAGAGCTGGGACCTGCAGAAGAGGCTTGGGAGGGAGATCTGCTGGGCTGGGAACCCTGGCAGGGTTATTAATAAACGTGGGACCAGTTTTGGGGTGGCTTAATGCTGCAGATCGATGGTCTGCAAAGAGCCAGATGGTTCCATGTCCTCAGAGGGACATGGAACCGTGTTGCTGAATGTCACCCTGGTGGTCAGGAGATGGTCCCAGGACAATTTGCGGGAGCAAAAACCTCCTCAGATGGGTTCATCCACTCCATTGCATCCCATGAATAGACCTACTGGTCACTGGTGTTGTCCATGCTGTGTGATTACCTTGGAAGAAGGTGGCTATAATCCCAGATGGCCACATCTCCATGGGGTTTGCTGTGGTCCTGCTCATCCTCTTTGCTCGCACGCTTCTTTGTCAAGTTGCCTTTGTGTCCTTGAGTGCCACTGCCATGAAATCACCTGGAGATTTGGCTCAGTGCTCCAACATCTGAGTTGCTCAGGCGGGTTTTGGTTCCTCCCAGACCTCATTCCTGACCAGCAGCTCTGCAGGCGTGAGGAAATCGTGTCTCTTCCCTCTGGTCTCTGAGTTTTCCCTTCCCCTTGGCCTTTCCTTGCAGCACCATCAGCGACATCTCTGTCCTGAAGCTGAAAGTGGACAAATGCTCACGTCAAGATACTGTCTTCATGAAGAAGGTAGGGCTCAGGGTCTGGGGACCTGGGGATGTCCCTGGGAAAAGCTGGTGGGATTCAATCTCCATGTGTGGGGCTTTCTAGACCCATAAATCTGCTTTTTTCCTCGAGGAATGAGTTCCCCAGGATGTGCTGGCCTCCCAAAAGCTACTTATCAGCTGGTTTTCCAAGTTGCCTGGTTTTTATTTATTCTTATTTCCCCACGCCACCTCCTTGAAATGCTTCCAGGGGGGCGCAAACTCCTCTGGAGCCAACTTTGAGGTCCAGATGGGATCAGCCCACCATGTTGGACACAGCAGGGAACAGCAGGGAAGCCCCCAAAAGTGTCATGGGGCCAAGTTTCCCTGTGCCCTCGATGTGTCTTGAGACTTTCTTTCCTCGCTGCGGTCTGAGCTGGGGTTTGTTTTGGCCCCAAGAGTCATCCTTCCCCAGGGCTCGGTGCTGCCAGTGCTGTTTTCCAGCCCTGGGCTCTGCTCTTGGACCTCCTGGTGGCTCTTCCCCACCAGGGTCCAGCATCAAATGGTGGAACACCACCTGAGAGTCCCACCTTCCTCTCCCTGAGACTTTTTTTTCCAGTTGCTTGGTGGCCAGAGGAGGTCTGCTCCTTCCCATGTGGATGGAGACCCCATGGCTGGTCCCCTGCTGCTTTTCTTCCTCTGAGCTGGTGGCAGGAGGTGACCCCATCCCTCTGTGTCCCCACAGCATGGCCAGCAGCTCTACCGGCACATCTACCTGATCTGTAAGGAGGAGAGCAACGTGCAGGCTCACTACGAGGCGCTCTACAGCATGCTGATGCTCATCAGCATCGAGCTGGCTAACGAGGAGGTCATGGTGGACCTCATCCGCCTGGTGCTGGCCGTGCAGGTAGGGGGTCCTCAGTGCCATGGGGCAGGCGGGATGGGATGGGATGGGATGGGATGGGATGGGATGGGATGGGANGGATGGGAAGGGATGGGAAGGGGTTTTTTTTGGAGTTGGGGTCTTTGAGGAAGTGGGATGGAGGTGCCTCATCTTCTCTTGAGCTTCTCTCCACCATGGTGGGATCAGACCAAGGATGCTCAGTCACCTTGCTCCAGAATCTGGGGCGTTTGTGGGGCAGGTGATGCCACAGGATGGTTGGGGACCACACTGGGACCTTCTCCATCCTTGTCTCATGGGGGAATGTGTCTTCTGCAGGAGATTGCCCAGATCAATGAGGATAACTTGACGGCGTACAACCGCTGCGCCCTCTTCGCCCTGGGTGCAGCTTACCTGAACCTCATCAGCCAGCTCACCACCGTGCCCACCTTCTGCCAGCACATCCACGAGGTGCGAGGGAAGGTCTTGGGGATGGGGCTGCCATCGGTTCTCCTGGCCACCCATGGCTGGGGTTGAGCTTGGCTCCTTGCTTGTCTTCTGCAGGTCATCCAGATGCGGCAGAAGGAAGCTCCTTACCTGCTCCCTGAAGATGTCTTTGTGGAGAGACCCAGGTGAGAGCCTGGAAAATACCTTCTTCTCCCTTACCTGCTAATCCTCAGGGATTAGAATCCATAAAATCGTGGGCAGAAATGGGTTTATCAGCCCTTCACTTGCCTGTGTTTGTCCCCTTCCCCACCTGGGGATGGCACAGTGGGAAGGATATCAGAGTGGTCTTCAACCTCTTTAGAGCCTGAGGTGGGTTCCATGCAGCCAGGGAAGGTGGTGGCCACCATGGCTTGTGCTCACAGCCAGCCAAATGCCAGGATCAGCTCCACTGGCCAAACCCTTCCCCTCCCTGGCAGCGGGATGGCTGTAGACCTGGTGTGTCACCCCACTACTCTGCCATGCCACCAGCTCAAGGATGCCTGCCTTCTGCTGAGCATCCCCAGGCCATCCCTGCTGACCCAGCCTTGGCACACGTAGTGGTCACATTTGGTGGAGACACTGTCCCCACTGAGCACCACTGCTCTCTGGAGATAATCCCAAGATCAGGCTGGTCCTTCCTGAGCTCCTCCGTATCCTCCATGATGGCTTCAGAGCTCTTCTGGGGCATGGGTTCCCTGGTGGGTGAGATGCTGCCATCTCCATTGGTTCTTCTCTAACCTCCAAAGGTTGAGCAAGAGCCTTGACCGCCTCGGCCCAGAGGTCTTCTTCTGGCAGAGCAAGATCAGCGAGGTGCTGGGTGGCAGTGGCTACAACTCGGACCGGCTCAGCACACCCTACATCCCCCAGCTGACGGGTAGGCAGCACCCTGGGGTGTCCTGGAGAGCTGGGAGGGCAGGAGACCAGTCCTTTGCTCTGCACAGTTATGGGGATGTGAAGTTCTTTGTCCTCCACGTGGGCCTGATGTTTTTCTGCCCCGCTTGGGAGGGGTAGCTTTGGGGAAACTGAGGCACAAAGCAGTGAATTGGAAGCTTCCTGGGGTTGCCACGTGCGTGGATGGATGGATGGAGCCATGAAGGCCACTGGGCTTGGCTCAGTCTTCAGTTCTGCTGGTTTGGGTTAATTTGGGTTGATGGCCAAGAGGGACTGCTGGCCCAGGGGTGGGACATGAGGCCGTTTTCCCCCTGTGCTCCCTGAGGTGGCTGCAATTAGCTCTTCTGCCCTTTCTCCTCCTTCTCCTCAGATGAAGATCGCTTGTCCAAGAGGAAGAGCATTGGTGAAACCATTTCCCTGCAGGTGGAGGTGGAGTCCAGAAACAGTCCTGAGCGAGAGCAGGTACCGTGCTCCAGGTGCTGACAGGTCCCAGTCTGCAAGGGCAGCGTGGTGGGGTGACCCTGGCTGGAGATCAGGCTGGTTGACCCCTCCTCAGCTGGATGGGGCAGAGAAAACACACCAAAAGGCTCGTGGGTCTTTTGGGAGGTCAGGGAGGACATGGAGGTCACGGGGAAATTACCATCACGGGGAAACCAGATTCAACTCAGGGAAAATAATTTGATTTATTGCCAATCAAATCAGAGTAGGGTAATGAGAAGTAGAAGCTACATCTTAGAACACCTTCCCCCAACCCCTCTCTTCTTTCTGGGCTTGACTCTGCTCCCCATTTCTCTCTCAGAATGCTCTGGGGTTGGAAGGGGCCTCTGGAGATCATCTCCTCCAACCCCCACCCAGAGCAGGTCCCACAGGAACGTGTCCAGGTGGGGTTGGAATGTCTCCAGAGAAGGAGACTCCCCCACCTCTCTGGGCAGCCTCTGCCAGGGCTCTGACACCCTCACACCAAAGAAGTTCCTCCTCATGTTGAGATGGAACTTCTTCTGTTCCAGTTTGTGATCTGTTCACCATACCTTCTCTCTGCCACTCCTTCTTCCTCAGAGGAGGACTTCTTACACTCTTCCTCTGCTCCAGCGTGGGGTCTCTCCCATGGCAGATAGTCCTCCATGAACTTCTCCAACGTAGGTCCTTCCCATGGGCTGCAGTTCTCCATGGACTGCTCTGGTGTGGGGTCCTCCATGGGCTGCAGGTGGTTATCTCCTTCACTGTGGACCTCCATGGGCTGCATGGGGACATCTGCTCCACCATGGATCTCCATGGTTTGTAGAGGGATATCCAACCCACCATGGACCTCAATGCTCTGCAGAGGAATATCTGCTCCACCATGGAGCTCCATGGGCTGCAAGGGGATTTCTGCTCCACTTTTGGGGAGCTGTAAGGCCTGACTAGTCCAGCTTGGAAAAAACATTTCAAAAGTGCTGTTTGCCAGGACAGATATCCATGATCTTTAAGGACAAACTGTTTTGGTGCAAGAATACAGCCTGGGACACACTTTTGGGGGTTGTTGTGACCCCAGAAGGGTGTCTTCTACTGTGCATTGAGCCTCATGTGCTTTTCCCTGCCTTTCAGAGAGCACCAGCAGAAGAGATCACGTATGAGACGCTGAAGAAGGCCATAGGTAGGTGATGGAGCCGGGAGGGGTGTGGATGTATGGGTGCTGTCACCCCTGTGTCACCACATGGAGATGTGTCCCCAGCCATGGGAGCATTGCACCCAGGTCATGGGGCACCTCTGCCTGGCCCTGGGGGTGTCCCTGAACGGCTGGTCCCAAAGCCAGAGCTTGGAGACCCTTCCTCTTGGCTTTCTGGAGATGCCCAGGTCCGTGGTGTCCTCTGGGGAGGTGGGAATGTGGCAGGGGGTGGTCTCTGAGCAGAACGAGAGCCCTGTCCCCTCTGCTTCAGCAGACAGTGTCGCCGTGGAGGAGCAGGAGCGAGAACGGAGGCGACAAGTGGTGGAGAAATTCCAGAAAGCCCCGTTTGAGGAGATCGCCGCCCACTGTGGCGCCAGGGTGAGTCAGGGCTGGGACACCCCTAAATCCCCGTGTCCCCTTCTGCTGGGGAAGAGGGGTCTTTTTGGGGTGGCAGAGGGGACAAGCGTTGCTGGGAGCGACCTCTGGCTGACCACAGCCTCTGTCTCTGTCCTGCAGGCCACGTTGCTGCAGAGTAAGCTCAACCAGATCTTCGAGATCACCATACGGTGAGTTGGGGCCACGGCCAGGAACATCTTAGAGCACCTTCCAGACTGGAAGGTGCTCTAAGGTCTCCCCAGAGCCTTCTCTTCTAGGAAAGCTGGGGAGGGACTCTTAAGGAGGGAGGGGAGCCTCAGGATGAGGGGGAAGGGTTTGACCCTGAAAGGATGGAGCTGAGATGTGGGGAAGAACTCCCTTGGTGTGAGGGTGGTGAGACCCTGGTCTAGAGAAGTTGTGGTTTCTCCATCCCTGGAAGGGTTCAAGGCCAGGTTGGATGGGGCCTGGAGCCACCTGGTGTGGTGGGAGGTGTCCCTGCCCAGGGCAGGGGGGTGGGAATGAGATGATTTAAGGTTCCTTCCCACCCAAACCATTCTGTGATTCCATGATTTTCTCACCAAACCTCTCCATGACCCAGCTCCTTCCATCTCTTCTATTTCAGGCCACCACCAAGCCCCTCCGGCACCATCACAGCTGCTTATGGCCAACCCCAAAACCACTCCATCCCAGTGTATGAGATGAAGTTCCCGGACCTGTGTGTCTACTGAAGGTGGCCGTGGTGGCAGGGCAGAGCCACCGCTGCAGATCTCACACCCACGGACCGTAGACCCTCCAGGGCAGCACATCCTCATGCCAGAGGGATGGAGACAGGGACACCGAGGCCACCCCAAGATTCGTTGGCGCCACAAAACCCATCTCCTGTATTTTATTTCATGACTTTCTGTCTCGGTGGCCACGTTTTGCTGCGGTTGGTGGTGCCAGGAGGCTCCGGGGGTGACAGTGGGGAGTTGCCGTGACCTCCCTCTCCTGTTTCTTATCTTATTTTTTTGGAGAGGAGAGAGGAGAGATGCTCCAGCTCTGGGCATGTCCATCTTCCCAGCATAAAAGAAACCCATTCCCTGGGGGGATTTCCTCCCTGCTTTGTCTGTCAACCACGGTGAGAACCCGTGGGGTGAAGCTGGGGGGTCTAAACGGCAGGAGGGAGGGGGTCTGGGGCAGCAGCAGAAGCAAAGCCTGTCCAAGCTGGTGCTGGAGAGGGTATGGTCCACCCAACTCCAGCTTTGGAGCCTTCATCTTCCCATTGCCCCATCATCACGTGGCCAGCTTCCCATGGGATCTTCACACCGGACCCAGGGTTTGCACAAGGGTGGGCATCATCCCATCCCAGTACAGGGGGTCACGCAGCAGCCTGGCTGGTTCCAGGTCTCTGGAAAACATGCTTTGGTTGGAAAAACTCACTTCTTTTTTGGGGGGGAAAACCCCACAAAAGTGGGGCACGAGCCAGCTGGTGGGACTAAGCCCATGGGCGTGTGGTGGGACGGGAGGCAGGAGCATCCCACCATGTGTATTAACACATTAACCCACTCAGCTCATATATATATCTATTATTTTTTGGAGGGGTTGGGTTGGGTTTTCACCGTTTTGGGAATGGCCACCTCAAAGGAATATTTATTTATTTATTTTTGTAAAAAGCAGAACCTGCTTTGGCCAAGTCCAAAACCTTAACGCCAGCCGCAGANAGAATTTAACTTTAAATAGATGGAAATCCTGGGCCCTCCCAAACGAGGGGAATACGGTAGGGAGAAGAAAGGTCCCTTGGGGATATTCACGGGATCTTTCTTGCTCCCAAATGAGTTTTGGGCGCCTTAAG